>JAJJMC010031210.1:21636302-21754424 GCA_023531435.1 Papaver californicum
ATTTGTGTTTGTCAAAAGTTGTGTTTCACAATGTTACGGTTGGGTTTTGACCACAAACCCAACCGTAACTTATTACGTGCATGGGTATTTACTGCACTTGTTACGGTTGGGTTTTGGCTGCAAACCCAACCGTAACATTGGTTTGGCTATTTTTGTTGTATTACGGTTGGGTCCGTCGATTCTACGGTTGGGTCGGACGCTTTTACGGTTGGGTTGACGCTTCTAACCCAACCGTAAACTTATTGGTTTTAGTGTTTTGTTTGACGCTTGGCCTTGATCTTTTTTGTTCAGCTAGCGGTTGTACCTCAACCAATGAATGATCAGCCTCCTCCACATGATATTGAAACTAGAGATACTACGGATCACTATTTGAACGACCTGGTAGGTTATAGATAAGTTGTTAATCCCTTTCGACAATTGTCATAATGCCATTTTTTTCCTCCTAACTTTCTGTTCTTGGACCATGTGGACATGGGATAAAAAAGATGATGCAAAGAAGTGGGCTACAGAACATGGGAAACTCATCATGTGTGTGATTGTTTGTAACAACTAACAAAAACACAACCGCTTTCAAATGGTTTGTGAGTGTAGTGGATAATACACAAGACATGCAAAGAAGGTTACTGAGTATGTACCAAAGACGAAGATCAAGCGAAAAACTTACACTAAGAAGACGGGATGTCCTTTCAAGCTTCAATTTCGTAAGAACAACGAGAATAAGTGGTTCTTGTCTACAGTTGTATGCGGTCGTCACAACCACCTACCACCAGAGACTTTGTTAACGCATCCTTTTATGGCCCGGCTTACCAAGGAAGAAAAGCTCATCGTAGACGATATGACGGATAAGCGTTTGAAACCCAGTGATATACTCGGGCACTTGAAGAAAATAAACTCAAATAATGTGTCTACGTTGGAGACAATATAGAACGCCAAAGCCAAGTTGAAGCGTGAGAAATGGGAAGAAAGGGACCCGATCCAATAACTTTTGTACTTGGGGGAGACGAAAAACTACACCATGTTTCACGAAGAAGATGAGAATAAAGAAATTAAGCATATTATATTGGCTCATCCCGAGTTTATAAAGTTAGCACGGTGCTCCCATCAAGTGCTTATGATGGATTGCATGTACAAAACTAACAAGTATGAGCTCCCGGTTTTGAATGTTGTAGGCCAAACTTCTACCAAGTCGTCGTTTAGTGTTGCCTTTTGCTTCTTGAGAAACGAGCTCGAAGAAAGCTATGTGTGGGCATTGGAACAAATTAAATTATTCTACGTTGAAGGATATACCCTTAAGGTAATTATCACCGACAAAGAACAAGGCTTGATGAATGCCATTGCAAGGGTATTCCCAGATGCTCATCATCTTCTTTGGACGTTCCACTTGTGGAACAATATTCAAACCAAGTGCAAAACGATTATTCGGCCAACAAAGAAAAGCGAGATGGAGAGAATTAAAAAATTGTCGGAATCAGAACAAGAAACGACGAAAGAAAAATTCGAGGAGGACGACAAGTTGGCGGAACTAAAATGGGCTAGTTTCCAAACTGAATGGGACGCTTTGACATGGTCTATCACCAAAGAAGATTATGAAGAAAATGTTCATATGTTATGCTTGCATTGGAGTAATTATCCAAAAGTTGTGAACTATTTGATGGACCATTGGTTGAATCCCCACAAAGAGAAGTTTGTAGCGGCGTTCACAAACCAATATAGGCACTTTGACAACCAAGCTACAAGTACCGTGGAGTCATCTCACAACAGAATGAAGAAGAAGCTTCATAATTGTGATGGTGGGTTTGTTACGGTCTTCGAAGCGATGCACGATTATTTTCTCCGTGACCTTGACAGAGTTAAGGAATCTTTTGAAAAAAGCCTTTCTTGAAAACACGTCAGCTATAAGGACGAACCATTTCTCCAAAGTATTTTTTATAAGGTGTCGCATTGTGCTATTGAGAAGATAATGTACGAAGTAAAGCACTATAGATTGGGCAACTTACACGAAGAAGAAGAGTGTGTTTGTCCTAACATGTCAAGTTTGGGACTTCCCTGTCGGCATATGATGCCCAAGTACGAAGAAGACGGTGTGATCCCAATTCAAGATATTGATCCGTTTTGGCAACAATTGTCTTTCGATGAACCCATCGTCGAGCAAGATTTTGGTGCATCGTTTGCCGAGACCCACGTTGGAAAGGCTTTAGCCAACAAATACCATACATTAGATAAGGCGCAAAGGCAAATTTGGTTGACGAAGTTGAGTTACTTCGTGTTTCCACACACAAGGTACGCTGTCAAGGAACCAATTAGAGGGAAGAGAAAAGGTAGGCCTTCTACCAAAGAATCTAGGGCCGTGGGAAGCAAAAAAGCTAGGGAATTGCATGAAGAATCAAAGAAAAGAAACCCTTGTGCGTTTGAGCATTTGCAAAAGGAATATGAAGCAGGGGATGAGAAGGAGGTTGATGCTCAACGAAAAATAAGTCAAACGGAACAAGGGGGCCAAGTGTAGTAGATATTAAAGGAAAAGGTCCCGCGGTTCCCACTAAAGAAAGTTCAACAATTGATCTTGGTGCCAAGGGAAAAGTTCCTCTACACCCAAACTCAAGAAGAGTAAGTATGAAGGAATAAACAAGAAGAAAAAAAAGAGTTAGTATGAAAAAATTAGCAAGAAGAAAAGAAAAACTTAAAGCCAATACATTAGTGGTTGAAGAGCCATATACGATCCGGATTGCAAGAGGATTGATGCAATTTCCATCAATTTTTTCAAGAACTGAGAATGGCAAAATCGTCCGAACCGAGCACATTATTTATGAAAATTATATGTCATCGTTTCTGGCTTTTTTTCGTCCATACATAAAGGCCACCGACGATGTTGCCGGTGATGGTAATTGTGGATACCATGTATTCATCGAACAAGTTGGACCATTTAGCGGAGCAGCATGGTTGGGTATGGACGAAGTCACTTATGTAAGGCATAAGTCAGCGGTTGAACTGCGCTCTTACCCGGATTTATACAAGCCAATGATGTGTGCATATAGAGATGAAGAGGCTTTGTTAAACGAGGAGTTCATTGCGTTCGAAAGGTGTTTAATAGGCAACAAGAATTGCACTAGCGAGTATTGGATGAGCATGCCAATATGTGGCCAAATCCTCGCCAACGCTTTCAATTGCGTCATCCATTATATCTCAAATGGATATTGTTTTACATTTGCACCAACAAGATCAAAATTTGTTGAACAATTGGCTAATAGAAGATGTGTGATTGGGCTGGTGCAGAACTGCCATTTTGTCGGTCTCAAGTTGAAAGAAGGAAGTCCATTACCCCCGTTACAGGATGGATACGACGGTGACATCGCCAAGGGTTGGTGTCACCGGTTCGAGCAAAATTTCGAACTCTGGAAGGCATTAAAACCCTCCCCGACCTTTCAATTCATATCATTTGTTTCTGACTCGGAGTCGGAATCATAATATAGTTAATTTAATATTAGTAGTAACAATATCATATGTATGTTGGAGGAATCATAATATGAATATTGGTTTTTTGAAATGAAAAATTTGTACTATCATATGTGTCACTATAAAATTCACCCAGGGTTACGGTTGGGTTTTCACTGAAAACCTAACCGTAAACAAGTCATTGCACAATAATAATAATATTACGGTTGGGTTTTGAGTGCAAACCCAACCGTAAACCTTTCAGTTTAAATTCACCTAGGTTTACGGTTGGGTTTCTTTTTTTGGAATTTCAATTCGCTCAAAATTGGGTCAAAATACAAAATTTATGTAAATATCAAATTTTTTGACCACATTACAACCCATGAAATCATTAAAGTAACCTGGGATACAATTGAAATTAACACTAACAAACCCAAATGGCATTACAAAAGAACTAATAAATAAGTTTGCGAGTGAGCAAAAAGTCCTTTAGGATGTGATAATGAGGTAGGTATAAAAATGGCCATATTTTCCATCTCCTCCATTCTTCAAGAGATCTCTGTAACACCTCATCTTCGGTTTCACCCCTAAGTCGTGGTTGACCAATAATACGAACTAATGCCATAAATTCTTCTACGTATCGGTGTATAGTGTTATATCGATAAATCAAGTTGACGTGATCACGGTTAAAAGGGTTGCCGGTTTCAGAACAAAAGTTTTCGTGGATTGTTTGCCAATAACTCAGACTCGTTATACCACTTTGCCTTCTTTCTTCTCCTCTTTTTGGAAAACATAATACATAGTTGCGGCAAATACATAAATCTTCATCCAAAGAAAAATCTGGATTTTTAATCCAGGTTGACCCATATTCCACTATGTTAGAGTACTAGTTTTGTTAGAGATGATTGTTGTAACATAAAGGTTTAACTTTTAAAAAAAATGGATGGGTTGGATATGTACTAAACTATTTCACTTATAAACCAGAAGTGTAACGGCTATATTTTGAAAAATGGTTCGTTCAAGGTTTGAACGGCTCTATTTGAAAACCCCAAAAAAAATTAAAAACGACCCAAAACTTTCCTAAAAATAGATTTTACGGTTGGGTTTTGTCCTAAAACCCAACCGTAATATCTTTAGAAAATTATTTTTTGAGGTTCTATATTTACGGTTGGTTTTTAAGCCAAAACCCAACCGTAACCAACCTTTGTAGCTTTGAGTTTTAAGGTCAAATTGGGGTTTCAAAATCAAAAATTTGAACTTATTCAATCATTTTAACTTGATTGAAGGTAAATTGGGTCATTCAAACAAACAAAAAACGAAAAACAAACAAATTAGAGAAACAAATTTAAAGTTATCCAGTAGAATTTACGGTTGGGTTTTGACTGCAAACCCAACCGTAATATCATAGGAAAATTATGTGTTGATGTTCTTTATTTACGGTTGGGTTTTAGGACAAAACCCAACCGTAACCAACCTTTGTAGCTTTGAGTTTTAAGGTCAAATTAGGGTTTCAAAATCAAAAATTTGAACTTACCCAATCATTTTAACTAGATTGAAGGTAAATTGGGTCATTCAAACAAAGAAAAAACGAAAAACAAACAAATTAGAGAATCATATTTAAAGTTATCCAGTAGAATTTACGGTTGGGTTTTGGCTGAAAACCCAACCGTAATATCCTAGGGAAATTATGTGTTGTGGTCATATATTTACGGTTGGTTTTTCAGCCAAAAACCAACCGTAAAATTATTCTTTCATATTACGGTTGTGTTTTGGATGAAAACCCAACCGTAAAACTGTAGTATTAAAATGTGACAGATTTACGGTTGTGTTTCCAGGCAAAACCCAACCGTAAACCTGCAATATTTTTCATTTTTAGGTGTTACGGTTGGGTTTTGCCTAGAAACCCAACCGTAACACTAATGTGACTGGATATTTTTATCGGGATTTCCCAATGCATGGTTTCCAACTTAAAAAAATTAATCAAATAAATTTTCACGTGCAAGTTAAATTCAAACTTCAAATCTAACTTCACATTAAAGGTACAACTAATTCACACATACAAAACAAAACCATAGACATAGAGTTAGGGAGAAGGAGGAGGGGTAGGTCGATGACTTTGACGAGCTCTTTTTTTGCTCATAACATTACGATGAGCAGCACCGCCACGAGTACGAGCTCCAGCACGAACGCCTCGAGTACGAGCACCACGTTGCGCACCCACGGCTTCATCATGTGTCTCTTCATCCGATGCTTGGGGCTCTCTTCTAGTAGTACTCGCATCTCTAGTCGCGCCTCTTGGACCGGGTATACTCCTCTTTAAAGTCCGCTGCACATCCTCAACTTCATGATGAACCTCCCTAATCAAAGCTTGGAGTTGGTCAGGCGTCCTCACATCAATTGTGCTTAGGCATGGATTAATAGAGTCCGCCAATGCAACGGCTTTCTTTTTCTATTCACATATGGAAATTAAAGTAGGATCAGTGTTTAATAATAAATCTTAAAAACATTAATAACAAAAATAATGTACGTACCAAATTGAAATATGCCTTCTTCCAGAAACCATCTCCTGTGTTGATTGCCAGAGTCTCAGGATCATTGTTGATGATAGTTGGATGACCAAAATGGCGATACCACTCCAAGTAATCTTCTGCAGCCTCTTTTGTGCCCGGAGAGGGAGTTAACTCATTCCTTTGGACTTGGTATTTCGGATCAGTGCGGTTATTCCAAACCGCGACTGAAGGCGTGGGCTCATAGTTTAGCACGATGTTTGGCCCTTCGATCATCGACCCATTCACACACAATTTAAACATTTCGCGTGTCACCGTTGTTTGGACGTATCCATATTGCCGGAGAGTTCGGCGGGGGTTGGACATCACGTACCCAAACGGATGATACAAAGGCCCGTTGTAGCCTGCCACGTCCGACAATTCACGTAAATCCTCAAAATGTCCATCACCCTCTATGCTAAACTTCACATAAGGGTCGAAAACAACATCATCAACCGTGAAAGCATCAATTTCTGTTCTCATCTTTGCTATGAGCACTTCTTTATATTTTGCATGCGTCCCGGTGAAGACGAATTTCTTTCCCGTAGGTCCATTAACATCAACGCTTGTTTGAGGAGCCAGTCTGGGAAAGTGATCGTATACCCATGCCTATAAAGATAATTAATATTAATATAAGAAAATGAGAAAAAAATAAATGAAAATTGAACATTCAAATTCAAACAATAAATTACCTGAAACAGACCGGTATTACCGGCAATCTCAGTTCCCCTGACCCTCGAAGCTTTTCGAAGGTTAGCAAGTAGGTAGGCCAGGGTGGCAGTTCCCCACGAGTACTGATGGGTCATCCCGAGATCACCCTGAAGCCATTGTAGATACTGGACGTTCACCCTGTTGCCCGAGTTGTCACCAAAGAAGATGGTGCCGAGCATATATAGCAGATACGCTCTGGCTGTTCGAATGGCTCTGGTGTCATCTATGACGACCCCAGCCATTTCCAACTTCGCGGTCCCTCCAAACTTCTCCCGTAGTGACTGCAGCAATATTTTCTTGCTCATGTATTGAACTTTCTTCTTTGGCATCCCCGGTTTATCTCCAGTCACCAATTTAAATTCTGATTCAGCTTCGGTCTTCTCCCATCCAAGTGTTTCTTTGACAAGTGCATAAATAGCACTCCAGGACATGTTGTTGTCAAAACCCTCAAACACAGATTTACCTTCCACCTCCAGCCCAAGAATTGATTGGACATCATCCGGCGTTATAATCATCTCGCCGAATGAGAGATGAAACGTATCGGTTTCAGGCCAATAACGTTCCCTGAAGGCTGCGCATACGACACTGTCATACTCCCACATTGAATGTGTAATTCCGGGAGCTAACCCGATACCATTTACCAAAATTTGTACAGCCGTACATTCATCAGTTAAGGGCCAATGTTGAGCCCTTTGACGAACCAATTTCTTGATCGCCTGTGTATGATCCTACAAAGAATAAAAACAAATTTGTTTTACTCACAAAAGTTAAAAAACAAAAATTTAACAGAATAAGAGAAGTAATTAGAATAATACCTTGGTCGCTGCAACTTTGGCAGCCCATGAATGGGGATAACCAAATAATATTGCAGATTTGTCTGGGGCCTCACCCCATAGTCCTCCATTCCTCTTCTTAGGCCACAGTTGAGGTTCAACCTTTTCTTTCGGAATTTCTTTGGCAACTCTTTTCTTTGCCTTTTCTTTTCGAATTTCTTTACCTTTGCCTTGAGGGACATGTTGTTCTCTGTCCCCCTCTTCTTCTTCGTGTTGTTGCTCTTGTGGTGGTTCTCTAATCACAAGAGAACCTCTGGGTGTTGGTAGATCACCCAAGCCTTGAAACACATTATATTCCTCTTCTGCAATTTGAGGAACACTACCACCACCTACCTCAAAAGAGGGATTATGGGTCTTGCTCACGCCTCTCTTCTGAACCCCTGCTTTCCGTGGCGAGGGGTTGGAGTGTGAGAAATAGGTGTTAAATTATTACCCCTCTTATTTTTCCTACAACACACAACCAATACAAGTTAGATAATTTCAAAGCAATTCAACTTCAACAAAAAATATATTCACTACACAGGAAAAATTACGGTTGGGTTGTTTCTCAAAACCCAACCGTAATTTTTCTCCCATATTTTACGGTTAGGTTTTGAGAAAAACCCAACCGTAACTTACATGTAGCTGATGTGCACATCAGGCTACATATGAATTACGGTTGGGTTTTTCTCAAAACCCAACCGTAAAAATATAAGTACAAAAGGTGGTCCATATGTTACGGTTAGGTTTTAAGAAAGAACCCAACCGTAATATTCAAACCAAATTTTTATGGACGCTCTTTGTTACGGTTGGGATTTTCTACAAACCCAACCGTAAGTTGTTTTTAAAAATTGGCGCAAATTAGTTACGGTTGGGTTATCTATTGGAACCCAACCGTAATATCCTGAACTATTCATCTTCTTCTCTTTGATTTACGGTTGGGTATTGAAAATAACCCAACCGTAATACTCAAGAACATGAAATATTACGGTTGGGTTTTGACACGGACCCAACCGTAATATCAACTGTGTGCAACATTTTTTCCCCAAAATCATGATAAAACATGCGAATAAATCAATTACAAGTTCTAAGAATACATGGGTTTTCTACAATACCTTAGATACACCATTGTTGGACTTTTCGGTGCTTGATTTTGCTTGTCACTGTCGATTTCTTGTTGAATCTCTTGATTAGGTTGAAAGGAGCAGGGTTGATTGCCATCACTGCTACCTTGAACGCCTTTAGTATGCTTCTTCATCTCGAATTGTTGAGTTGAGTTTAATCGTTGATGAATTTTACGAATCGCCGATGAATCGAGGGAGATTACGGTTGGGTTTTGATAGGTTTTCTTTTGTTTAAGTTTATAAAAGTTATGATTTTTCTTAAAAGAGTTTAAGTATTAATTGGTATAAGGGTAAAATGGACATTTAACTTTACCCCCCCTAGGACATCCTTTATCGTAAAATTGGGTCACCTCGGCTCAACTGGGACCCCCTCTATTGATATGGGAGCCCCTATATCAGCCTTCTTTATATAGTTGGAGTAATGCTATTGACTGACAGTCTGACGCACGTCCTTCTCCTTGGAATTGGGATGAGAGACAAATAATTTTAAAAGAGAGGAAGAATAGGGATTCTGTGACTTCTATCTTCTAATATGTACTCATCATTTGTGAACAACATGCTACAAGCTGGTAGTTGTACATGGAGAATGCAGTAGACTAAACCAACCAAACCTCTAAATGGAAAATGCCCTCTTAACAAAAATATTACATGGAAAATGAAGGAGTAGAGTTAAAAATAATATCCTTTTTTTTACTAAATATAAAATACACTTTACAACAGTCAAACAAAACTTATGGCGCATTAAGCATACAGTTTTGGGTTAAGATCAACCCCTAGTATCCAGAAGAAGTGACCCAAGGCCTAAAACCATCAAGTGGTTGTGGAGTATTTTCACAGTTATGTATTCAGTGAATTTAAAGGTTAAAAGATTGATAGATACTGAAATTACATGTGTTCCAGATCTGTTAAGTTTTTGGTGAAAACCTTTCACATGATAAGGAGGAGTACTACCAGAAAACCTGTTGGATAAAATTGTTGTCGAATATTATTCCTGTAACAGAAAAACAAACCAAATAGAAACTTGTATCTGATTAAGGGAGGGTTAGATAAAACAACACACAATCACTCAAGCACAGAGAGGTGGAGTCGCATGTTCAACAAACTGCCCTTAACTCAATATTTGCCAGGTACACCTAGAAGGTGTTGCTATACCTTTATTATTGACAAATTTGAATCCAGGATACAACCACCTGATACCAACCCAGTTAGCAACACTCGTTGGCCCGTTGTGAACTTAACAGTAGAAGAAAAAATAAGAATGTAAACTATTGCGAACAACAAAGCAGGAAGATGGTGAAAAGTCGTCAGGACAGTGGCTGCGACTGGGGTAAATGAAAACCTTAGCATTGTTGTTCTTTTATAGGAGAAGTATGAGTTTTAAAAACGGTGAAAAAAATTAATTTGAAATATTAAATCCCCATTAAAACAAAACGTTAAGATTTTTAATTAAAAATATTTATGATTTTATTTTTCATTTAATTCAAAACGGTAAAATATTTATTTTTAAAATAAACCCGTTGAATCTTTGATGGGTACACGTATGCACTCGCAAGGCTCACGCCAATGGTCACACCAAGGCTCACGCCAAGGCTCACGCCAAGGCTCACGCCAAGGCTCACGCCAAGGCTCACACCAAGGCTCACCAAGGCTCACGCCAAGGCTCACGCAAAAGCACACGCAAAAGCACAGGCAAGCTCCGCAAGCCCGCGGTCCGCGGTGCTTCGGTGCGAAGCACCGCACATGTGTGCATTTGCCCACTAGTCCATTTCCTAAGTCCATATCCAATCCACTAGTTCTTTTTCCTTATATAGAACGTTTGTGGTAAAGAGGATAAACTTCCTCATTGGTTTGCCCAATATGGGACAAACCAAAGGTTTGTCATTCACTAAAAAGTGAAAATGGATGGCTCTATTTTTCCACCCCAAGTTGGACTAGTGACCCTTGATCCCACTAAGATATATTTAGTAACAAAAATCATTTTAAGTAATAATTAAAAATCATTTTAAGTAATAAATTTTTAATTCTAACAATCCCCCACATGTATGAAGAAAGCGATAAATCAGAAAACCGGAAAACGAGAAATACCTCTTAAGCAATAGGTGTCCATAAGGAATTGAACCTTTGCTTAGTGAGAAGTACCGGAACTACTTGATGGTCAGTGAACGCGATGTCTTGAACTGCCATGGTTTGGTGTAATTCATCAATAGCTCCTTACGCGAGATATCTCTCAAGAATGTTGTTAAGTTCACGCCGTTGTGTCCATTTTGGCCCTGGACATATCCCGTTTCTCAGAATGCTCTAGAATCAGCTCAATTCTCATAGGAAGCGACCCACTTCCTCATTCAGATATGTGAGTTCTATCAAGAGTGTTAACTGCTACACCCCATTTCAATCTTAAATTGAAACTATAAAACTCATTAAGACTTTATTATAAGTCATCCTCACATGCAGTCACACT
The DNA here is from genome assembly GCA_023531435.1 of Papaver californicum. Classification (NCBI taxonomy): domain Eukaryota; kingdom Viridiplantae; phylum Streptophyta; class Magnoliopsida; order Ranunculales; family Papaveraceae; genus Papaver; species Papaver californicum. The sequence continues at coordinate 21,647,383 of JAJJMC010031210.1, forward strand.
ATCACGTCTACACCATAGGGAAAGGACAGAGAAAATAATTCTCTGATAGTGTTTGATTTTTACCCGCCACGAATTAGTTGTCTCATTCAAAACCTTGATCTTGGGATCTCCAGTCAGCAAGGTTGAGTATCCTTCAAGGCAAGTTTTAATTTATGAGCTTAAGCCCCATCCCCCTCGATGCATTACTAACTATCTCCTTGGATAAGCCTTTCGTCAAAGGATCCGCGATATTCTCCTTAGACCTCACAAAGTCAACAGAAATAACGCCAGTTGAGATTAGTTGTTTTAGAGAATTGTGTCTTTTCCTGATATGAATAGATTTTCCGTTATAGTTGTTGTTTTTAGCATTAGCTATTGCAGGTTGACTATCACAATGTATAGATATAGCTGGCACAGGCCAGAGAGGAATGTCTTCTAAAAAATATCTTAGCCAAGCGGCTTCCTCTCCTGCTTTATCTAACGCAATAAACTCGGATTCCATAGTGGATCGAGCGATACCGGTCTGTTTGGAACTCTTCCAAGACACTGATCCACAGCCTATAGTGAATACGTATTCACTCGTAGACTTAGATTCCTCTGAGTCTGCTATCCAGTTTGCATCACAGTATCCTTCAAGAACAGCAGGGTGTCTTTCATAACTTAAACGGTAGTTTAAAGTGTATTTAAGATACCTCAACACTCTGAAAAGTGCATCCCAATGTTCATGTCCTGGATTACATGTATACCTACTAAGTCTACTCACAGCATAGGCAATGTCTGGTCTTGTGCAGTTCATTAAATACATCAGATTTCCTATGACTCGTGAATATTCAAGTTGTGAGACTCCATTGCCTTTGTCTTTCTTGAGTTTGCAAGAAGGGTCAAATGGAGTACTTGCAGGTTTACTATCAAACTGGTTAAATTTCTTAAGAACTGATTCAACATAATGAGATTGACTAAGACTGAATCCACTAGACTCCTTTCTAATTTACATCCCTAGGATTACATCAGCAGGACCTAAGTCTTTCATGTCAAAGTTCTCACTCAACATGTTCTTAGTGGAATTAATGATTTCTAAGGTTGTACCTAGTATAAGCATATCATCAACATACAAGCATACAATCACACAGGCATCATTTATAGATTTAGTGTACACACATTTGTCAGCTTCATTTATTTTAAATCCACTAGAGAACATTACATGATCAAATTTTTCATGCCATTGTTTCGGTGCTTGTTTCAAGCCATATAAAGACTTTTTAAGTCTGCACACTTTGTTTTCATAACCCTTCACTACAAAGCATTCGGGTTGGTCCATATAAATTTCTTCATCTAATTCACCATTTAGGAACGCAGTTTTTACATCCATTTGATGTATTTCTAGATTATGAATTGCAGCGATTGCAATTAGCATCCTAATGGAAGTAATTCTACTGACCGGTGAATAAGTGTCAAAGAAATCTACACCTTCTATTTGTTTATATCCCTTAGCTACTAGTCTAGCTTTATACTTTTCCACAGTTCCATCTACCTTACGTTTTCTCTTGAAGATCCATTTACAGCCTATGGGTTTGCACCCTGGAGGTAAATCTACTATCTCCCAGGTTTCATTCTGAACAATAGAATCCATCTCACTAATAGTGGATTCTTTCCACCATGGAGCTTCAGAAGAAGTCATGGCCTCTTTATAGGTTTGTGGATCAGTTTCAACTAAACAGGTTATGAAGTCTGGCCCAAAAGATTTTTCTATTCTAAGTCTTTTGCCTCTTCTAGGTTCATAGACACATTCATCTTCTTCTATTGGTAAGATATGGCTAGAAGAAGGGACATCTAGGGGATCATCACATATCATGCGAGATTCAGATTTCAATGGAAACACATTTTTAAAAAATGTAGCATCCCTAGATTCCATAATGGTGTTCACACCAATTTCTGAGTTTTCAGAACTCACAACCATAAACCTATAAGCAGTGGTGTGTTCGGGATATCCTATGAAGACACAATCAACCGTTTTAGGTCCTATTTTAGTCCTCTTAGGTGGAGGAATAGAAACCTTGGCTAAACACCCCCACACTTTGAAGTATCCATAGGAGGGTTGTTTGCCTTTCCATAATTCATACGGTGATTTGACTGATCCTTTAAGGGGCACTCTGTTCAGGATATAGCAAGCTGAGAGGACGGCCTCCCCCCACAAGTTCTCCGGTAGTCCTGAACTGATTAACATGGCATTCATCATCTCCTTAAGGGTTCGGTTTTTCCGTTCAGCAACTCCATTTGATTGTGGTGAATAAGGAGGAGTTACCTCATGAATAATGCCATGTTGTGCACAAAAATCTCCTATAGGGATTACATATTCACCCCCACGGTCAGACCTAATGGTTTTAATAGTGGTGTTCAATTGGTTTTCTACTTCTAATTTATATAATTTAAATGCTTCTAAAGCATCATCTTTCCCTTTAAGCAAGTAAATATGACAGTACCTAGTACAGTCATCTATGAAAGTGACAAACCATTTTCTACCACCTCTAGTTTGGATTGATTTCATATCAACTAAGTCTGAGTGAATTAACTCTAAGGGATTAGAATTTCTGTTGACATTTTTCTTAAAAGGCTTCTTTGCATATTTTGATTCTACACAAACTTCACATTTATGTTCATATTCCAAATTTAATTTTGGAATGCAGCCAGAGTTTGCCATTTTTTCATTGATTTATAATTTACATGACCAAGTCTACCATGCCAGATATTCAATGAGACAACAACATAAGAAGAATCAATTTTATTAACTTCAACAGAGGTTACAGATAATTTGTATAGGCCTTCATCCTTATAGCCCTTTCCCACAAAGTCCTTTCCCTTAGTGATAATCACTTTCCCAGACTCAAATACAATCTTAAAGCCCTTATCATCTAGCACACCACTTGAAACGAGATTCTTGCAGATGTCTGGTACATGTAAAACTTCATTCAATGTGAGGATTTTCGCGGAAGAGAGCTTCAGCAAAACTTTTCCTTTTCCTGCAACCTGTGCTGCAGATGAATTACCCATATAGAGTTTTTCTCCTTGTCCTACCGTCTGATAGGAGGTGAACATGTCTTTACTTCCGCATACATGTTTGGTAGCTCCAGAGTCTACCCACCAGTCTCTCACATTGGTAAGTAAGTTAACCTCAGACACCTTGCCAGAAAATTCATTTTTACTACTTTCAACTAAGTTTACATTTGATTTCTTAAAATTTGCATCTTTGCGTTTTCTACAATGCATTGCCATATGGCCAGACACACCACAAACATAACATGCTCCCTTAATCTTACCAATAGCAGACTTTGGTTTTTGAAATTTACCTTTTCCTTGAGGGCCAGGCTTGCGCTTGTTGTGGTCCAGACTGAGAGTGGCAAACTTGTGTTCGATCACATGAGCTTTGTTTGACATGTCTCTTGCAGAAGAAACATTCTTGTCCTTTGAACACAGCAAGTATCTTTTTCCTAGGATGATTCAGGAAGATCCATAACTTTATCATACGGCTTCAACACTATTTCATCAAGCATGTGGAAACTCAGGAAAAACAACATCTTCGACTGCCATCTCTTAAAATCCTTACCAGAAAACTTCTGAGGTCTCTCAACATCAGTCTTTGCCATTGATACAGAAGAATAATTTTCAAGAAAGCAGATATTGAGTTAAGATTGTTGGATAAAATTGTTGTCGAATATTATTCTTGTAACAGAAAAATAAACCAAATAGAAACTTGTATCTGATTAAGGGAGGGTTAGATAAAACAGCAGACAATCACTCAAGCACAGAGAGGTGGAGTCGCCTGTTCAACAAACTGCCCTTAACTCAATATTTGCCAGGTACACCTAGAAGGTGTTGCTATACCTTTATAATTGACAAATTTTTTTGAATCCAGGATACAACCACCTGATACCAACCCAGTTAGCAACACTCGTCGACCCGTTGTGAACTTAACAGTAAAAGAAAAAATAAGAATGTAAACTATTGCGCACAACAAAGCAGGAAGATGGTGAAAAGTCGTCAGGACAGTCGCTGCGACTGGGGTAAATGAAAACCTTAGCATTGTTGTTCTTTTATAGGAGAAGTAATCTTTTGAGTTTTAAAAACGGTGAAAAAATTTAATTTGAAATATTAAATCCCCATTAAAACAAAACGTTAAGATTTTTAATTAAAAATATTTATGATTTTATTTTTCATTTAATTCAAATAAACCTGTTCAATCTTTGATGGGTACACGTGTGCACTCGCATGCACTCGCAAGGCTCACGCCAATGGTCACACCAAGGAGGGTCACACCAAGGCTCGCGCCAAGGCTCACACCAATGGTCACACCAAGGCCTCGCACCAATGGTCACACCAAGGCCTCGCGCAAAGGCTTACGCAAAAGCACACGCAAGCCCGCGGTTCGCACCGCACATGTGTGCATTTGCCCACTAGTCCATTTCCTAAGTCCATATCCAATCCACTAGTTCTTTTTTCTTATATAAAACGTTTATGGTAAAGAGGATAAACTTCCTCCTTGGTTTGCCCAATATGGGACAAACCAAAGGTTTCTCATTCACTAAGAAGTGAAAATGGATGGCTCTATTTTTCCACCCCAAGTTGGACTAATGACCCTTGATCCCACTAAGATATATTTAGTAATAAAAATCATTTTAAGTAATAATCAAAAATCATTTTAAATAATAATCCATTTTTAATTCTAACAAAACCTACAGCTTCAAATTATACAGGGAATCTATAAGTATAAGCACAATATTACTTAAATATGTGAGCCAAACATTCAGCATCACAAAGATAGCGAATCGTGAAAGATAATGCAATTCTCTTATCACAACGGCTTTTGGTCTTTTCATTCTTTACTTATTGGGTACTTTTTTTGTACCTTGAGCATATCTGCCTTTCTTTTTTTCTTCTTGATGCGAGAGGCATATGCGCATATCTAGTATGAGTCTCTCTACTCAGAAAATCTTTTGGAAATGCAGGGACTGAGAGTTAATTTGTAGATACCCTCAGTGGCTAGTGCTAAGTGATAAGTTATATAGCGAGCTAGTTAAGCATGAAAAGACGTAATGCACATACGTAAGTGTACAAGCATTTTGAGAGATAAGGAACTAGACAGTGTATGGATGTAATTTGCTATGCTAAACTCAAGGCTGTGTGTAGGTCCAACGTAGGATCCAGAACTCATGTGGATGAAAAATCAGATCGCATTTTATGTATGACATTTTGGGTCCATTGTGTGTACCATATACATGTCCTTTCCATCTTTGAATGGGCAGTTCAGAAAGTGAAAAAGATCGTATGAAAATCCAAAAATGAACATACCTATTTTGTGTATTTCGTTTGCTGTTTTTCAGATTTTGTGAAATGAGGGGTGAAAAAGTGTTTAAAAAGAGTATTACATATTTCTAGTAGTACCTCACGGTGAGCTCAAAAGACAATATATGTGCATAGAGTTTATTGACCCCTTTCAATTCGCTTCTTTGATGGCTTTACACATAGTGTGAGAGAACTAAAGGAAGTTTGTTTTTTATAGTATAAGACATCATAATAAGCTTGGTAATGCATGGATAATCCAAGAAAAGAAAAATCAAACACTTCAATCCACCATTCTCTGTATAAGTTAGACCACAAGAAAAGGAAAGATAGAAATCTAAGAAAATTAAGGTTGCATACTTGTACCGGTGGTTGTTTTACCTGGCGTTTTTGAGGACTACTTAAAACTAATTTGGGATGACTATTTTAAACCCATCCAATAAAGGCGGCTACAGGATAACCTAATGGTATGTAAAAATACTTATATACCATCTCAGTAATCAAAAAAATACCAATAACCCTTTCACTATTTTCACTATTTCGTCGTGTATATTAGGACCATTCTGATGCGGTTCGTCTACTCAAACCTACGGCTGCACCAAGAAAGATGAAAGATTGGCCGTTAGATGATGAGTGTGAACGGTTCAAGCAAATTATATTGAACTCGGGGTTATCTATTGTTGCCGAGAATTCAATGTTACAGCATGACCGGGTGTCGATATCAGCCTTCATGGAGAGAATGTATCCTGAGACCGATACCTTCCACATGCCGTTTGGAGAGATACGATCACCCCAAATGATGTGGTACAGATTCTAAGTCTCGCTGACCATGGTACATCAGTCAAATTTGATTATGTGAAGCAGTTAAGCTGGGAACAACTTTATTTTTACACTCAGAAGTGCCTTGGTTGGGATCGAGCGACATCCAACGATGAGTTCAAACAGTGTTTTCCTTACAAAACCAGACAGTTCAGCATGGTTCACTTGATGAATATGTTCAAAGGCACCAAGGCTAAAGAAGAAATGAATCCAGAGTTTAGCGATGACGATGTCAATGCTGCAGCCACTGCATATCTCCTCTGTGTTTTGGGATGTGTCATTTTCCTCAATTATAGTGGCAATCGGGTCGACGCTAACCTTCTACAACTTTTGCATCCTCTCAACAAAGTTCGTGACTATTCGTGGGGTACCGCATGTCATGCATTCTTGATGGAAGAGTTGAGAAAGGCATCGAGGGAATCAACTAGCCAATTGCCGGGAACGTGAGCCTACTACAGGTATTTTGGTAACTCTATTGATGGTTTGATTGTTATTTATTTTTTCTCTTTTAAGAATCAATTTTCTCATACTTGGTTTGTTATGTACACTAGACATGGATCTATGACCACTTCCCGTCCCTCGATTTGGCCAAAGAGAATCCGGCATAGGAGAAAGGAACACCCCGAGTAACAAAATACATCTTTGACAACAACCATTCAAGGTCTAAGGAGCAGGAGTTGATTTCTTTGAGGAGGAAATTAGGCTCGATGGCGCACAAAGATGTATGCTTTGATCCATACATGGAAGACCGAGCTAGTGGTCATATAGCGGGAAGGTCTGAGTTGTCGTTTTACTATGGACCCTTGTGGCATCCCACTGGATATGTCATGTACAATGCCTATAGGGTGATGCGTCAACTCGGTTATGTCCAAGAAGAACCTATGAGTCACATGCGCGGCATGTTCAAATTGGACGCCGAGAAATCCACTTGTGGTAAGGACTTTATCACAATAGTTTACTCTGATAACCCATCCGTTGAATATTGGAATAACAAGATGCAATATATGATCAACGATGGGAGACCTGTCCACCGAGGTGATGAAGTAGATCCACGCTATATGGTATGGTACTGGGAGCATTCTCATCTTCATGTGATCCGTGAAGATAAAGAAAAGACCACCAGGGTGTCCGATTATACTTGCATCATCAAAGACAAAACATATGGTTATGAAAGGATGGTACGTAATGTTATTTCCTTTTGATTTTAATATTCCGACTCAATATTTTAGATAATAATCGTTTGATTGTTATTGCCTAAAAACAGGAGAAAAAAAAAGGTTTGCATTTTTCTCCAAGAAGATAGTTGGGTGCATAAATGCGGGAGTGCCTTTATCAATTGAGAAGATGAGAGAGCATAAAGACCTCATTGACAACATTGATAATGAAGCCTATGCTAGCAAGTTTGGGGAGAATAAGCCTAAGAGGCTAGCAGCAAAGCACAGTAAAAGATCTCGCGGTTCATCGAGTGCTGATGCTAAAGCAAATGTCCCTGAGGGTGAAGCCAATGTCGTTGATGCTGAAAGATTCTTAGCCCCTGGTGCTCGTCGTGCTCGTACCAAAACCAAAAAATCTAGAAATTAGATTGTGGTTGTTTTGTCAAAGAACATCATTTTTTGAAAGTTGATTTCTAAGAACCTTGTTTACTTTATGGATATGTCTATGGTGTTTAACATTACTGGTGTTTAATGTTTTAACATTTGAATGAATTTTATGTTCTTTTTGTGAATTATCAATTGATTTGCAAGAGATTTATTTTTAACAAGTTATTTTGTTGAAATATTACATTCTAATCGGTAGATAAGTGGTACTGCATCACCTACCGATGGAACTGCCTGTTACACTTACCGATTATGTTAGTGTTATACAATCGGTAGATAAATATCTACCGATTACACTTATCGATGGAACTGCCTGTTCCTGGACACATTTTGCACTATAATCGGTAGTTTTAAAAAATTCTCAGACTACCGATTATACATGTTCAAATTGTTGTAATTTTGATAATTTTTTCGATTTCCAATTTGGGGCAACATATATAATCGGTAGTTTAAAAAATTATTAAACTACCGATTATACATGTTCAAAATGTTGGAATTTTGATAATTTTTTTGTTTTCCAATTTGGGGCAACATATACAATCTGTAGTTTAAAAAATTATTAAACTACCGATTATACATGTTCAAAATGTTGGAATTTTGATAATTTTTTCGTTTTCCAATTTGGGGCAACATATACAATTGGTAGTTTAAAAAATTATTAAACTACCGATTATACATGTTCAAAATGTTGGAATTTTGATAATTTTTTCGTTTTTGAATTTGGGGCAACATATGCAATCGGTAGTTTAATTTTTTTTTTATCCTACCGATTATGCATGTTCCAAATGTTGGAATTTTGATAATTTCTCGTTTTTGACTTTGGGGCAACATATACAATCGGTAGTTAATTTTTCTTTATCCTACCGATTATACATGTTCAGAATGTTGGAATTTTGATAATTTTTCCGTTTTTGGATTTGGGGCAACATATACAATCGGTAGTTTAAAAAATTATTAAACTACCGATTCTACCTGTTGAGTACAATCAGTAGTTAATTATGTACCGATTGATAATATTCGTACGAACTTAGGAGAAGGAGAAGGAGAAGGAGAAGAAGAAGAAGAAGAAGCGAGTTCAAACTAGGACCAAGTCGAGAGTAACAAGGAGTGGAAGAATTTCATGAGATCAATGAGATTGATCACTTTGAATATCTATGATGTGTTTTGTTTCGTTTTTTAGGATGTTTTAAGTTTTTTTGAACAAGGTTTCTGAACAATATGTAGTAAGTTTTTTTGAACAAGTTTTTTTTCGGATGTTGAAATAGTTTTATGAAGTTAGATGTTAAGTACAATCTACATAATCGGTAGCTAACTATGTTTCTAAACTACCGATTAAATACAATCCATAGTTATTAATTTCCCGTGCTACCGATTAACCACAATCAGTAGTTATTTATGTTCACTTACTACCGATTATGGCAAGAAAAGTCCTGTACAAAAAAACAAGAATAATCGGTGGATAAATTTGATCTTTAAAATACCGATTACAAAGTTTAAAATTTTAAAGTTTAATTCAATTCTTGTTACAATCGGTAGATATAAATTTTCAGCCACTACCAATGTGAAAGATGAAGAGTTAGAAATTTTGGAAGTTTTGAGAAATTCTTTTTTGGGGCGACACCTATAATCGGTAGATATGGTACTCCATTAAACTACCGATTATGAAATCAAAATAAAAAAAAAATCAATCTGGGAATTTTGTACAATCGGTAGTCATAAAAATCACGAGACTACCGATTATACCATTATTTTGACACAGGAGCGTATAATCGGTAGATATGGTACTCCATTATCTACCGATTCTGGGACGTCCATGACATTAAATTCATACAAAAATGATTTTTTTTAAACAATCCAAACTCATACAAAGTGGGTTTTTCATGATGTTTCTCACTTCTTCCTCATACTCATCCATGTTTGTTATTGATCTAACACTAACTATAACCAAATTTCTTCTTCTTCTTTCTTCTTTTCTAAAAATATAACTCAAATTCCTCGTCTAACACTAACTATAACCAAATTAATTAATTAATTAATCAACATTAACACTAATTAAGCAAGGACAAATTAATCATTAAATAAAATATATGATTAATGGGTGTATTGATATTATTTCATAATGATTTTATTTTGTTTTATTAATCACCCCAACTTAATTTTTGTAGCCCTTAAAAACGCCAGATTGTTTTAGACGCAAGAGAAAGAGATTGAAAAAGAAACAAGGGCAAGTAAGTGTATGGTGGATATCATTAGTCTCATGAGGTGTACAACGGAGTACGACACTTAGTTTGGTATATACTGTGTACAATCGTTCACATTTATCGTGTCCCCTCATATTCTCTTTGGAAAGCTATTAAGCAACAAATACCAAAGGTACAAAGTCGGCATTGCTGGTTCATCCATGACTTGAAGAAGGATGGATGTGGATTCCCCTTTTGGCTCTATAAAAATCAGTGAAGATGAAAAAAGACTAGTATAGTACCTAATCGATGAGAGTGATACCTAAGCATGTCGCGTGCCAGTAATCCGCTTCATGCCATTGCCATTGCCATTCATGTAGGAAATTGGAGTGTAGCGCGTCCACTAATTCTATGAATAAACATTTGATAAATTGACTGTCTTTCTCAAGATATAAATATACAGTTGATAGTTGGTACATGTGTAGTCCATGTCGGCCGGTATACCGTCGATTTTATCAGTTTCGGCCGAAAAGCAAAACGAAATTTGGTATACCGGTAAACGGTATACAACCGAAAAAATCGGCCGGTATGGACTGTACCGTTTTGACCGATACGGCCGATTTTTTTTTTAAAATTAAAAAAAAAAAAAATCCAAAAAAAAATATTTATCCTTGTTTTAGGGTTTTCAATTGTTATTCATATTTTTTTATGGTATTTTAGAATTGTATATGCATATGATAATATCTATAATTAATCTAATGATCTTGATTAGAATTGTAATATCCTTGTTTAATTAGCATTTTAGACGATGAACTTTGAAGTTGTTCTTGTTTCTCTTGTGTTTCCAGTTTGAACTTTGTATGAAATCTATGGATCTATGTATTTTGGATGAGTACTAGTTTTTTTCTTTCTAAACTGTGTGAAAAAACGTTTGTTATAAGGTGTTAAAATATATTTATATTTATAAAATGTGAACTAGTATATTTTTTTATAAAATTATAGGTATAAAATATATGAACCGATATTTCATCGATATTTAAAACCAAAATTTCTCCGATATACCGATGTACCAGTATATCGCTCTCGACCGGTACAAACTAAAATCCGGTATGATACAACCTTGGTTGGTACTCGATACGCGGGAGGAGGTGAAACCGTGAAAGCCATTAGGTGTAAAGTCGATTTAATTGTTTAATTGAAATTTTGATAAAAGAAAAATAAACAAATTACTTTCCAACGAGAAAGAGAATAAAATCTTTATCAATTTCTATGATTTGATTTATTAAAAAACTAGGTCATAACTGTACAAGTTTAATTAATTGATCTTTCCATAATATCGTGCTTTTGATTAATAATTTGGGGAAAAAAACTATTTAATTTTAAAACTCCAATTTGGAATGGACGGGTGAGTCTTAACCGATCCATAAGAGCTTCTTCACTGAAAAAACAAAAAACTTCTTGAAGTCATCTTTTTTTTCTTTTGCCCGGCTGTCTTTTTTATTTACAGATAATCAAAAATTTATTTTCATTCTTGATTTTTTATTTTTTACCATTCTTTAGGTTTTTTCTTTACAGTGTGATTTTCTTATATTCTTTCGATGAAGCTATATCGTATTATGTTGATGTTGTGATACGATGAGTGTCACATAAAGTATTATGACACAAACACCAATACAATTGTTAAGGATAGTACATGTACATCTTAATAAGATAAGTAAGACAAACTAACCGGAAGCCGCAATAAATATTAACATATCAAACCGGAAGCCGTAACAATAAACATATCAAATTACTTTTGTGATGTTATAATCTACTCTTATTGTTTTTATAGTTAGAAAAAAAGATATATTGATCAAATTCCTCAGGTATTTATTTTCTTTTTTTGATACATTTGTCATGTTATAAACCCTAAGAACAAACTTGATTTAACCATCAATGATGATAGACAAAAACAACAACATGCTATATATATATTATACTGTTACATTAAACCTATATATTCTTCAATAAAAAAAAATCTTAAGAAAAATGTAATCTTGATAAGAAGAAGAAAAAAAAGGCACAAAATTAATATATATGATGTATCGATCTCACTAGAGATGTGATTAATTCAATGGCTATATGTGAAAAAGTAGGAGAAAAAATATATTCCGATGAAAAATATTTAAAGCAAAGTATTATTTTATAATAAAAATTCATTTTTAAATAAATTAAATCTAATTTTATTAAAAAAATAGCTGACTAGGATGGGTATACATCTTTTATATGAACCTCTAGAGCAAGAGGTTCACGAAGAGGATGTCTACCTAAATTTATGCCATATCATCTAAACATTAGTGTAAGAGGTTAGGGTTGGAGAAGGTTTTTATGAAAAATGGATGTATATCCTATGTGGACAAAGACTTTTTTGCTCATACACAGGCTATTAGAGAATCTCTAAGCATACAAATTAATCCTAAGTTTTTCGGCAGAAAATCCCCAACAAAAAATACACATTATTCCTTCTTTTCGATCGAATTGGTCATAACCACTACCCACAGTCCACGAAATTGTGCACCAAAAATAGGAGCTAATGAACAGACCCGCGATCCAATAGAAAGACATAATGATGCCATGTGGAAGTCAAAAATACAAGTTAGTTATTCACACCCTTCACATGAGTGATGTACGATGGCAAAATGAAAACCATCTCGAACTGCTATAAGCATCCATAAAACGACATATCTAGTATATGAAAGAAATAAACAAATAAAAAACCAAAACTCACATTTTCAATTTGCCAGTTGCCTTTTCGGTTCCCAAAAAAGAGTGAGTGAGTGAGAGAGCGGGACGAACAGAGATAACCAAAACCCTAATTATGCTTCTTTGATTAAAATCATCAAAAATCATCAATAACTAGAGAGAATAATCATCATCAAAAGTTAAATCAAGAAAAAGAAAAATTAGGTAGTAGTGGAACAAAAAAATGGTGAGAATCCAAGGTGAAAAATACTATCAAGAAGAAGAATCTAAATCCAAAAAATTTTAGAAAAAAAAATACAACATTGAAGAAGCAAAAACCAAAAAGTGAAGTTTCACATTCTGATATAAAATGGGTTAAAGATAAGATCTACACTAGTATTTCCTTGAAATCTATTTCAATTTAAATGATTACAACTAGGGCTGCACATCGGGTGGGTCGGGTCGGGTTTAGCCTCACCCGCAACCGACCCTCCGTAAGGCGGGTGAAAAAAAAGTCACCCGCACCCAACCCGCCTGGTCCTCGGGTCGGGTCGGGTCGGGCGGGTGCGGGTCACCCGCCCAGAAAATGATGCAAATTGTAAGACAAAATCACCACATGAACATTGCTCTCTTAGCAACCACGAGAACACCATAAGGTCCATAACAGATTAAAAGGTGTTTCAGATACAAGTACTACTCTCACCACCATCCATTTGCAGAGAACACAAATAAAAACTTATTATAAATTATTACAAAATGAGATAAGATGAGAAAATTTTGAACTTGTAGAAACTTATTATCCTGTTATTAAATGCTATGAATATGATCGATACTTGTCCATAATAGAGTTACAAAATTAAACATAATGTCCGAAAATTTAATTCTGAAAACTTGACAGAATAAACAGGTGTAATTGTCTTCTGGTACCTTTTTGGCTTAAAGTCATAATAGCTGCCAAGCCCCGGCATTAACCCCTAGGCCTGCTCCCGGCTATTGCTGGAGAAACATAAAACCCACCTGAATCTGATCACTCAGCAACTGTAGCTCAAAGACAGTGGAATAAGTGTCACATCAAAGTATCTATGCACACATACATCAACATTATCACATACAACAATTGAAACATTGAACTAAATGGTTAGTTTTCAGGGAAGTTATTACTCGAAGAGTTAGACTGTAAATCCCTGGAATATTAATCAGGTCCACGGAAGTTTAACTTGTTGCAGCTTCAGCTTCATATCATCACAGTTTCAACTTAAACATGATAATAATCCATTCTTTATGCTGAAACAAAACCTAGTATTAACATATACTATAAAACATAAAGACAGCACTACATTAGAATCAAAATAACATCTCTTTATAGTATCAGCAACATACGTACGTAACACACCATATCATGTTTAGGTCCTAGAAGTGGATGGAGCCAAGATATGTAAGTGTGAAACATAATATTTAGGTCCTAGAAGTGGATGGACCCAAGATACTCACATTTCTGGTTTCCTTATTCCCTCCCCAGTTCTCATATAGTCGTGACAATTATAAAGATAGTAGTATATTTCCAGTCTGTCCGGCCTGATGTCATATTTCTACAGATTTGTCCTCCTGAAGCCTTCTCCTTGCTTCCAAGTGCCACTGCAACTAAGTCTGCTTCAAACTATACCACACTTCAGAATACATCTTGAAGCAATGGATTGGTGAGTGGAAACCTGAACATGAGTCGTGATATGCATATTCAATAGTATGAATCAACGATTCAAACACACAAGTTTAAAAACTATACCCACTGCTATAAAAACTAATGAATTCAGGGGGAGGAGACCATCATTTCATATATTGTACCATGTCTTACTAACATAGAACATCTCCAAACACATAATCAAACGGAAACCCCTAAATTGTGAACCCAAATCAGGATATAGGTATACAAAATTTGATTGATTAGTGCAGAAATTTCTATGGAACTTAAATGACGTGATTAGTGAATTCTTACCTTGTCTGAGAGTGAATTGGAAGAAAGATATGCAGTAGAAAAGAGAAGTGCAGTTTCATTTATTTCTTCCTCATAATCAATTGCTAGGTCAACCTAGGTTCAACGTTATTTATCAAATTAAACATTATGAGCATCACAATCACTCAAAACTAATGAAACCCATAATCAATTGTTACTCAATCATGTAATGTTACAAACATAAATCTAAATTAGGGCAAATTTTTTTTTTTAAAACAAACACTACCTGTACCTGATAGAGATTCAAGAGGAAACAAGGTGGTGGTGATGATTCTTGGGTTCGCGGTGGTGGTGGTGGTGTGCTCTGTAACTTCTGAAACAAATGAACTGAAAGAGAACAATTTAACGATGAAGATTGAAGAAGAATAGAGAACAGAGAAGAGAATAGAAGATAGAGACAGAGTCCAATCAGTCGATGAATGATATGTGAGTCTTATGAGTTATACTTATGAATAGAGATGGCGGGTGGGCGGGTCGGGGCGGGTGAGAGGAGTTATCACCCGCACCCGACCCGTTGAACAGCGGGTATAAAAAAAATCACCCGCACCCGACCCGTTCATCGGCGGGCTGGGTGCGGGTCGGGTAATTTTTGGCGGGTGCGGGTCGGGTTGGCGGGTTTGTGCAGCCCTAATTACAACTGCATTATCCATGAATATATCTGATTACTTTCTGTGTTTGCAATAGTTTCATCTAAGATTTTATTTTTCTTTAGATGTATAATGCATAAAGTGCAATAGTGAGTGCACCATAATATAATCCATGAATAGATCTGTTGATACATCTACATGTATGATTTCGTCCATGATTTTGTTTGAGTTCAGATACATGTTGTGTGAAGTACATTATATAAGTATAATTGTAATATTTTTATAGAAATATGCTAGTATGTCTGTTTATATGATTCCATCCATGATCTACACTTCATAAAATGCACCATTGAGTGCACAAGTCAGGTGCAAAAGTTTTCACAGTGGTGAAGCGACTCAAGATAGTGGATCATATATTGGGATTCATGTGCATTGGCCAGATTGGTTGTAGCCGCATAGATACTGAAGGAACTGAGTAACTTAAGTTAGTTTACTTGGTCTCAACTATAAATGAGGGTATTTAATACTGGACTAGGTCCCGTTTTTCTTTACCTAATAGTTTCCTCGTTAACAAAATCTTGTGTGTCTGTATGATTGTTTTACTTTCCGGATTATAATTGTTATTATAATTAAATAATCGTACTTATATGTTAATCCCTTTTTTGGTAACGATCACATAGTTACTTCGAATAGAACTTTGACTATTACCAATAATCACCTTACTGAAATAATCTTTTGGTCGATATTGTTTAGATAAGATTATAAAAGGTGAGTCTACATAGGTTGATATCAAAAAAATTATGGTATACTTGGTAACCTCGTCAATTCAATTGGTATCAAAGAATGCAAGCACTAAAAAGACCTAACAGTCTGTGTTTGATGCGATCCAACCTATCAGAATATGAGTCAATTTTTTTATGAAGAAACCAAGAAAAGACTCAGTTAACGCACCACAAGGTATTGAGAATACTACTACCAGGTTATCTACTTCCGAACAACTGAACATGCTTTCCAAATCTAAATCAAGTACAAAGGACTTCTTTGAATAAATCTTGAATGAATTTGTAAAATCTCATGGCAAAAAAAGGATATGCCCAAAACTAAGGTTTCGTCTTCCAAACAAGGAATTAGTATTTAAACCGATACAAAATAGTAAAGGTCAAAAGCCTTTCACACCTAGTACTTTATTTCATCTAACAATGTTACCAAAGCATTCGGTATGACGACATAAGAAGATTTCAACCTGTACATCTTCCTAAACAAGGTTGCCATGTTTTCGGAACCAAGAAATTAATTCAACTGCCTTGATGATGTTTTAGAACTTTTTATTCATCAACAAGTCAATATTTGTGATGAAACATGAAGCACTCAGTTCTCATAATGATCTTGTGAATTTCTTAGAACAAAAAGTTATTTGTGTAAAGAAATACACAAATAATTTAGAGTGTGAAAGACTTACACAATTGTTTATGGGTAAAATAAAATTTAGGGTAAAAATAGAAAGTGATGGACTATAGGTTGATGCCAGTCAGAGAAACTCGTATAAACACCAAACGTTTGTAGCTTATAAGTACTTTTAAGATTTGAGAGATCAGTGTATACAAAATTAGCCTAAACAAAAAAAATAATAACCATCCCAAATTTTTTTCGTTCACAAATGAGGCAAAGGGTTGATATATAGGGAGGGAAGCAGAGAAGGTACGGAGATCAATGGGATTGAATGTCAATGATAGGATATGTTGAACTGCTATGAAGACGGAAATCAGATGTTTGAGAATGTTTCTAAGATGATTGCTCTGTGATCATATATCCTTGTTGTTTTATTATTCAATAGGTTGAAGGACCTATTTACAACAGTGGAAGTTAACACATTGATCTAGTAAGTGGTGACAGTTGCAGAGAAGTTGAAATTATGGTGAAAACCAACTTTATCATGTTAGTGGAACTTGGCAGTTGTACGACCACTATTCCATTCATTCCTTCAACTGCCGACACGACTTTTACTTTTTCATCATGGGTGTATTGCTACGCCGCACGTTCTGTAGGATGCCAGAATAAAACTCTAATTAATATCCCCCCATGTGACATAATTGATGTCTTGAGCATGGTTGAGTCTATTTTATAAACGTGTATTGTCTGGTCATTGTTGACCTATCTTAGCATATTGATAAGTCTAGTATGTTTCTTAGTAGTGAGTACGACATGAAATAAATGCTTAATTCACATGTTTCTAATGTAAAACCCATTCTTGTTTTAGCTATATATCTTGCATATTACTTGTTATTATATTTGTTTTTTTATATTATATATGTGTCATATTATGTGAATCATCTAAAAAGGAGTTACAAAGTGCGAAAATGAGAAGAGAATTGAAGTCTACTAATGGAGAAGGATCCAAGACCAAATTATATTTATCCACATCCATGATTTCTTATCAACATCTTGTATATAATGGAACTACGAAGCCAACGTAAAAAGAATGAGGTCATTCCGACATCAGACGAAGAAGTTATGGACAAAAAGAGTTTGAAAGACTTGAGTATACAGAAAGAAGTTCATCTGATAATTGTTCACCACGAATCAGCCAAACTCGAAGCATAAAAAGCACGTTTTCAGCAAATTATACAAGGATATGTTCGTCTATAAAGTGAGCCAATCAATTAAGCCGAACTTGACACTGCTCTATGACATATTTGGACGCGAAATTGACTTCTTACTCAAGGAAACACGGTCTAAACCCTAAATGAGGAAACTTGAGGACCAAACATTGAAGAATATATAAGAATACATCTATTAAGGAATACCAACAATCTCTTACCTCTCATACTACAATTCTACTTCAAAAACCTAGGGTTTTCCCCTTTAGGGGGAAACCATTCTTCTTCAAAAACCTAGGGTGTACCCCTTTAGGGGGAAACCATTCTTCTTCTTCTTAATCTTCTTTGTATCATGAGTATCTAATTATTTGTTGATTAAGGATGAATTCAATGTTCTAAGCGTGAGCTTTATTAGTTATACAAGTTTATTTCGAGTTTTAATCATCTTATCGTTTATTTTAACTAAATCTAGGGTTTATGATTGATTTCTAGATTGTTTAAGTGCACAATTGGATTAATCTATGGATCAGATTAATGCTAGTATTGAGTTATGAGATAAGTAATCGTCCATCGAATCATACACAATTAGAAATCGTGAGACCTTGTAGAGGGATTCTGTGGAGCAATTGTGAGTGAAGACAATACCAACAAATGTACCTTGATCTAAGAGTTTAACTGGGATCAACCTAAATTCACAAAACATAAAGCGTTCGATTGGGTTACACCTTGAGTGATCTACTACTTGGTGGTTCAGACGAATAGATACTAGTAGAGCTTCCGTATCCAGTGATAAAAGGATTTTTTTGGGGATAACACTGATCTAGATGCTATTATACGATTGATGATGAATAATTCTAACGAAAGATAGATAAGTATACTTATTCAGTTAATGTTTGGTAACGACGAATGACTCCTTAATCATCTCTTTATTCTTATTATCTTTCTATTGTTACTTTTAGTTAATTAAACTAATCCACAATTAATACTTACTTTTATTATAGTTTTGCTAACCTAAATACGTCCCAATTGTAAAACTTTCTGTGGGAACGATTAATACTTAGGATTTCGGGGCGGAATAAACTGATTTGTGGTAGGGATTAGTTCATTTGCTGCATAAAAGCATCAACCTTCTCTGTTATTTGAATACAAAAAAACATGTTCTTTGACATAAGTATGAAAAAATACAGTCGCCTCACAACTACTTGTTTCTTCTTTATATCCGTCTTTATTTCCCTGTCTATGTTTAAGTTTCCGCATACGATAAGCGTTCCTCCGACTTTCAAGTAGCGCTTTTTTTTTCATGTTTAGTCATTGAATCTCGGCTTGCTTACACTATGGTACGCTATTTGTGCAATTGAATATCTCTATATTTTTGTTGTTCATTCTCACATTTTGTACGTAGTCGAGCTAGCTAATTATGAATCTAGGACTCCGACGAACCCCACCTTCCATTTATTTGTTGTACAAATTAAGTATAAAAGTAATTTTTAATCGAAATTGAAATTAAAATTGCTGCAGAGGTTTAACAAATTGCTCAACTTATTAAACCATAAGTTGACAAAAAAAAATACACAGATTGTATGGTCTCAATTGGTCTGCGTCAAACTGTCTGTTTGACAAAAAGATTATGTGGTGAACTGATGGTCAAAAAAATGAAAATCATACTCCCCCGTCTAAGTTATATAGACATAAAACAGGTTTATAGTAGATTAATAAAAAAAAAGAGTTATAAAAATCTATCTTTTTTGTATATTACTCTTTCCTTTTTGATGAAAATTTGAAATATTAAATTCCTATTAATGTAATATTCCTATCATTAATAAAGGTATATATGTAAAAACTATTTAGGAATTAGAACTATACCTATCTAGACGGACAACCAAAAATAAAAACCGTATTTATATAACTTGGACAGAGAGTTTATAAATTTTCATGTTTGAAGGTCAAGTTACAAATTTGAAAATGCGTTCGGAAATATTCATAAGAATTTAGGTTAAGGTTTGTAAATTTACCTCACTCACAAATCTATATGACATCGACAACATTAAAGGATAAATAATTACCTAAAATTAGGTTTCATTCCCCCTTAAAATCCTTATCTAATCTTTTTTCATGCCAACGACAAAGATTGCTCGATCGTTTTGGCTTGGAACAAATCAACTGCGATGGAATTTGTCGATTATTTATTGTGGATGGTTTGCAAGTTGTTAGTATAGGAAACCAAATTGGCATGAGTAAATTTATCTTTAAAAATGACAACAATACAGTTATTAAAACCCACGTCAAAACCAAATCAACATTACTGAAATTTCTAGAAAAAAACTTACCATTTCCATTCCTCTTAACCCCTAGTGACCATTTCCATTTCTCTATATATTTCTTTAACTGTGAAATGGCTTTTGTGAATGGAATTCAAAACAACCTACTACCAATATTCTTAACTTCTTTTCGCCAACTGACCCCTTTAATATTACATGCACTTCACTTCTCCAGTACCTGTATCATCTTCTATCCAGTTTTCCTCCTAGGTGTAATTTAAATTGGAATCAATGATGTGAAATGGAGACCTCATGGATCGATACAGATAGATGGATGGGTTGATGTTAGTAGGAAAACTATTTGTGAAGGCAAGGGACGAATTTGAGGAGAAGCAAGTTGGAGAGTCGAGAGAGAAGTAAATCCCTAAGGCAGAGCGTAGTTAGCATTTCTCCGAATTATACACGAATTATTCCGAATCCGTATTATATATGTACCATACGCGTATGTATGGAAGTCCGACTTAGTTTAGCAAATTTTCAGCCTAAAACGAATTATATGCGTATTTATGAATTAACGAACTATACATCCCGTATAATACTTTACCATATCATCACCATATCACCGTTTTCAATCATATTTTAATCTTTCAACATCTAATTTCTTTTATAAAATATGGATATAGAAGGATTTTGAACCCGTGGATATGGATATGTCAATGTAGTTCATTAAAATCATTAAGCCATTTCTAAAATAATATATTTTAAAAGTTAATGTATATCGAATTTGTCTTGCCGAATTCATATATGTAAAACGAATTATACACGTACATGTGTCGTTCCAAATTATTGCCGAATCACAAACCGTTAACCGTATTTTTGACCGAATTTGACTTTTATGAATTTGTATAATACTCGTATGTTTTCAGTTTCGCACGTCCACCGAATTGCTAACTAGGGGGCATAGTAGCGAAAGAGAGTAAAAAAAAACGTATGCACTAAAATCGAACGCGGAACCAATATGTCCCCAATGTCTATATTTTACTTATATACCCTTTCTAACTTTATGTTATTACTTCTTATAACATGTTAGTATGATTTATATAAAAGGATAGTTTCGAAACTTCCACCATGTCACACCAAACCACCTAAAAGGAGGCTTTACATTATTATAGTAAGATGTAAAAATTTATATGATTTTCTGGCTTTTACCACTGATTTGTTTAGCTCATCGGCCTGTAAACAACAAATGTGATTATAGACAAGTGATAAAAATATTCGTTACTCATACTTGTGAAGATTTGATTTTAAACCTAGTTCTAATTTAAACTAGCAAATAAGTAAAGGATTATAATAATATTGAGAGAAACTGGAACTCAGAATTCCACCATTAATCATATTCAAGTGATATTTATATTGATTCTTAACAATTATAGCTCTTTTATTGACTTTTTTTCCTTGCAAAAAGTAGATTTCTAAAACATTAATAGTAAATCATAAGCATGACGCATCAAAAACTCTAAGTCTCAGCATACACCATCAAAATCACAACTAAATAATAAAAATCATAAATCAATTAAAATTAATGCAAAAAGTCATAAAGAATCAAATAAAGTTACCAATTGATTGTGAAATATGGCTTTCCCCATTGTCCCAGTGATGGAGTTTAGCACATCACGCTCAAAACACTCTTAAAAGATAGAAACATGGCTCAAAAGTGCTTGAGAAGAAGAAAAAAACAAAAAATAATTGACATAGCGAATTTGAGACGTTTATAAACGTTTAAAAATGTTTTTTCTGTCGCTAAAGAAAAAGGTACACAACCGAGTAAACGACTGGTTTTGGGATCCGTAAAGATTAAAAGCTTTAGCAACAATTTCTACGACTGTTTAGTGCAGACTTATTTTTTGATCTTTCTTCTTCTTCCTGCTAGTGAAGAAATTTCTCTATAACTTTGATTTTTTTGCTCTCTGGCAGAAGCCATCCCCCCTAATTCATCCTTTACCTCTCCTATTTATACTAGAACACCAACACAACTTCAAATCTTCCCAAAATCTTTTTCATCAATGACAATCTTCTCGGCAGATCCATTCTTTTAAAGAAAATATTTTTGATGATTAATTTCTTTCCTTCTTGTTTTTGATCCTGATTTTGCTTCCAATCTTGATTATATGTTTCCTTACTTATCCTTGAGAATTATATCTTCCTAATAATACCCGAGAATATTTCTATATGTGTTTCTTCTTTCGCCGTGAGAAAATATCTCATGAGATATTTTTTGGTTGATCTTTGTACGTGACAAGTTATGTACATGTCATATATTAAAGGCAGAAGATATTCTTTCAAAATCTTTCCTTTAACCAATTAGCCAGTTTACATAATATCTTCTCAGATCGAGAAAGAAATTATCCCGCCAAATTTCAATTTAAACTAAAAGAGAGTGGGAGCCTTTATTCATTTGATGAGTTCCTTTATCAATTCTATTGGGATGCCTTTAACACTTTTTAAGCCCATTTTCTCCATAATTGTTTATTTTTCTAAAAGTACATACAAACACAATAAAAATATTAATACTAATACAAAAATTAAGAAAAAACAATATAAATATGAGAACAATTAAGACACAAAAATATGTCTATCAATAACATTCTGGGAAGTTGTGATTGTTCAGAAGTCAGAACTTTATAACTCCATTGTAACGCTTTTAACTATATATATGAATTCTAACCTTTTCGCCAATAGAAAAAAATTTAAAAAATCTTAAACAGACATGATAAGAAGGTGAAAGTATTAGTAATTTATAGCCAACAAGTTTTACCTTCTTTTCCGAAACCCATCGCTTTCCCATTAAAAAACCCCGTTGTTTTATCCTTCTTCGAAACCTAATCAAAAACTCATGTTTTTTTTCCAATTTTAATCGGTTAAAATTCGGTTTGTTGGCCTGAATGCACAAAAGTAATGCTTTGTTACACTAGATCTAATCATTTCTTCTTTCAATCCATGTTTTTCTGATATATCGGCTGCTACGAGGTGTTATTGAGACGAAATTTAGCTCGAAGTACTTTGGCGGCGTTTTTATTCCCATCGACATCTTCACAATTTTGATTGGTCTCTTCCTGCAATTAAACCCAAACCCTTGTTTGAATCAGGTAAACATAAATATTTCGTTTTGATTGATGGTGTCTATTTGTGTTTCGATGGTTTTTAATCAAATCTCTTAAGATCTGTTCTTCAAATGTCCCTTGATGCATTTCCTGTCCTTGTATGTTACTTGAATTCGTTGCTTATCATCAATACCTCACCTTCCCATTGATTTTTTCAACCTATGTCTCTGTATTTTTTGTCGTCGTAGCTGGGATTTTTAGTTGTAAGGTGTTAATTCCTTGAATTTGGATTCTGGAAGGCATGTTTACCCAGAAACTCACCATTTTATTTGGTTGCTACTCATCATTCATGGCAGAGTTACCTTGTTGGATTTTTCTTGCTTCAGTCAATATAAGTTCCTTTAACATTAAAGTACCTAGATTGGTGTTTTTGATGATCAGAGGTGGTATGTCGTTCGAAAGTTGAATTTGAACATCGTCTTAGTTAGAGTATTTATTTGTCAAGAGACATGAGCTTTAATAAGAGATGTTTACATAGTGAGGATCTGGAAACCAAGGCATGATATCTATGAGATTATTCTAACTACTATGGAGGTGATGATATTTATGGTTTATGGATCAAATGAGATATTTTGTTCTTCTGGTTATCTTTGGATTTGAAGGAAGAAGAGACTCAAAATAGACTAAGAGCACATTGAAGAATGTGCAGAGGGTTTCCAAAACCCGTAGTAACAATCAACAATCAACAACACTAGTAGCAGCAACACTTATCTTATACTGGATTAATCCTCTCAAATTTTGTAGCAAAGCTTATTATGTGTTATTTGGGACGGTAGACAATACAATGTCAATTTAGCTATAGTTTTTCTATACCAATTTAAGTACCTTATTTATTTGCTTCAATCAGTCCTATATTTTGAGTCTTAAGCTAAAGTTAGTTAAGTTTCAATCAGTCTAGTTTCATTTGTAATTTATATGTCTTTGTAGTAACATTATTAGCAGTAGTAACCTTTTTCTTCTCTGGTAAACACCACCTGATGGATCAAGACGGAAAAGAAGGAGATAGACAGTTAACGCTCGGGCAGTACACCTCAGCATATAGATGCAGTTGCCTGACTAACACCTTGAATCAAACGCATCGAACGCCCCTACCATCAACTTTCTTATGGACTCAGCCGTGTCCATCAAAAGTACAACTTTACTTGTGGAAAACATTGAATGAAGACCTTCTGATCTTCGACTCCAACACCTGCCCCCGATGCAAGTCTGATCCGAAGACTGCTGCTCACGTTTTGCTAGACTGTTTTGCTACTTTAAATTCATGGCATACCATTCCAATTGTAGCTGATGAATCTTTAGGTATCATATACCCTTGTGTAATAACCCTTTGAATAATTTAATAAAATTCATGCTTAAAAAAAAATAAAAATAGGTGAGAATATATGTCAACGAAAAATGCAGTTTTGCGTAACTCAAATACTACTATTTTAGCTGCTCTTAACATATTTAATCTAGGCCTCTGTCTAAGATCATCATTTTCGATCTATCACAAAGAGGGAGAAATTCCTTATAGGAGATGAAGTCGAGCAAAGCCAAGGTCACAATTCTCGCAAATAGTTTTTTTTTAATTCAGAACCCTATTATTGGGGATGCAACCCCTTGGTTTTGGGGGCTTACTAGATGACAAAATAGAGTCATCAAGAAGTAAACCTAAAACCCCTTATCCTACTTATTTTGATAATGACTAAAATATCTTTTAATTAATATTAATAAATATAATTAGTTGAACTAATTAAGATTAGTAATCGAATTAGATTAAAAAAGTAAATAAACAAATTATTTAACTTTTAAATTCAACGAAGAGGGCATATGCCCTCCTTTGCTTTTTCATTTTCAGAATCACTTATGGTTATGAATTAATCATTTCCTAGCAGTAAACTAAACTGCTTATACGGCTGAGAACTTATGAACTGCTCCCGGTCGTAAATTAGAACTTACAGCTGGAAGTTCATGATTTCTTAGTCGTAAACTACTTTTAAATTTGATGTTTCACTTACGGCTAGCCGTAACCAAACTTATGATTGGAAAATACTAATATCGATTGGGAATTTGGTTTTCATTACACATTCTACGGCTAGGAAAATAACTATACGACTAGAAATTTTGTTTTTCAGATTAACATATGACTGAGAATTCTTCATTTCCTAGCCGTAATAAGTTGATATTATCTATTTTACGACTGTGAGTTCTTATTTTCCTAACCATAACCTATTTTATTGTTATTTTTCCAGCCATTATATCTGATTTACGGTTGGGAAAATAAGAACTCCCAGCCGCGTAAACAGTTTCAGAAACTGTTTTTTTAACCTTAACTTAATTCAATCGAACCTTTTAACGAACCAAAAGCAAAAATAAATTGTGAAAAATTGACGATTAATAATCGTTGAAGAAAAAAGAGAAGAAAAAGGACACTGCGATGTGATGGAGAAGAAAAAGGTAGAAAGAATAATACATTTAGGATATTTTTTATGATTATCATCTTCTTCATGATTTATGAAGAAAAAAAATTAGTTAAATTTGGATTATTTATGAGGTAAAGATATTTTTGATTTTTTATACAGATTAGTCCCCATATGCACATTTAAATAGTTCAATCCACTTTTATGACCCAGTGAACCCCCAAGACCAAGGGGCTGCAGCCCAATAGGGTTCTTAATTTATTGATCGAGAATAGGGGTGTAACACTGTAATGTGAAATTAATTGCTAAGACAGATTCACATTAAAAAATGGGCAAGTTATTCCGAAGTCAGAGACTACAGAATTGCTGGAACCTATGAATAATAGAATCGCACTAAAAAAACTATGAAATACTAGACGAACCCTACCACCTTAATTACAAGAAAGAGCTGTGGTTATTCACATATATAACAAAACTCGATTTCACAGGAAGATCATTATCAAATTCTGTAACTTAACCACTCACATAGATCAACTTTCACTCCAGCTTCCATCTTCCCCGTCGTCACTGCCCATGAATGCCTGATGTAAAAGTAAATCAGTGAGATAACTGAACAAAAAAAATGTATACAAAA
Organism: Papaver californicum; assembly: GCA_023531435.1. Taxonomy (NCBI): domain Eukaryota; kingdom Viridiplantae; phylum Streptophyta; class Magnoliopsida; order Ranunculales; family Papaveraceae; genus Papaver; species Papaver californicum. The sequence continues at coordinate 21,673,661 of JAJJMC010031210.1, forward strand.
TGAACAAGACAGTGAGGAGTTGGGCTTTCATCCGCAGTTAACAGAAAAAATGGCACCATCCATCCTACTTGTGGGATCCTAGCATCTGGCTAAGATTTAACAATTTCACCAATAGGGAGGTGGATTTTGTTTACTGAAGATAAACGGCAACACAAACTGCACGACTCAATAGGAAAGGAAAGAACTAAGAACCTGGCGGATTGCATTTGCCTTCTGTAACATTTCAACAACTTTGGTGTTGGAAGAGGGACCTGCAATGAGGTTTGGCCTTTCTGGTACTGTGCGCCTGAGGTTGAAAGACTGGAAGTAGAACACAGACAAGTATCAATTACTAGATCATTAATGTGGTATATTCAATTTTATCGAGTGAGCTCAAGATTATGACATAAGGTACTTGTTGAGACTTGAGATGCACTTCATAGAGCAACTCCCAAGACAAACCAATGCAAAGACTTTTTTGTGCTAACTACTAATAAATTAGAAACCAATCCAGCTGCAATTTAAATATATTAAGAAAAATAAGGATACTGCAAGTTTTATAGATGTTGTGCAGTAATGCACAGAAGGCCGGCAAACCCACAGATGCAGTATAAGATCTTCCTGATAAAGATTCAGGGTAAGATGGAGTGAGAATAGGAGATTCAAAAATGACCCCTAAGGCAAACATGATCATGACACCTCACTATCAGAAAATCTACTACACCATTGAAATTAGATATTCCACATGCTATTTGACTGGTTATTTCATTCATACAGTTCAGTACGCTGGGGTTTCGGAAGCTACAATTCTTTTTAACAAAAAGAGAACAAAACACACCTTGCTTCTGATTTGATGCAATAAATCCTCCCTTTCATTCAGACCCTTGCCATTTGAATCCTGCATAGTTACACTTCTACCCAACATATGTTGCTTATCCTGCGGAGTTAATTAAATACCATCAGTTGTTTATACGAAGTTAACAACTTCAACTCTACAAGAAAAAGAAACAAGAAGACAGATGAACACGAAATCCTCACGAATACCTGGCTGTATGGTGGAGCTGCAGTGATCTCGACCGGTGTTTTTTCTGATTCATTTGGGTTGGGTTGCTGGATAGGAGCGGCTTCTGAAACTTGTATATGTTTTAAACTACCGGCAACTTTAGATATGGAAGCTTCTTCATTTGCTTGAGCAGGGGGTTTCACTAATCTCCATTCCAGTGGAGGAAGTGGAGGTAGTGGTGGGGCAAGTTCATCAGGACGTGGCATTGGAGTTTGTATACTATTATATTGCGACAGCAAATCCAAATCTAGATCGTCTTTCGGATGAGAGTCTATCTTCTGTACATGCTTACTTAAAAACTGACTCGCAACATCAGAACTTCGACAATCAAGTACAGGACCATCTGGCATTGACTGAATTCTGTTCAATTGGTTGGGAACTCCATCAGGTTTTCGATAGGTGTCACCGTCATTAGCTCTTTTCCCCTCATGTTCTAAAAGGCTAGATATGGACTCATCTGATGAAACTCTACGTAAGGAATCATACAACTTAGGGTCCTGATTACTAGCTCCATGTATTTCATCAGAATCCCACTGGTCAGAGTTTGAAGCTGAGCACTGGCTCATTTGTTCCTCAGACATGTCCGGAGATGATCTATAGAATGTGTCATCATCAGATTCATCACCAATACCCTGCAGAGAATTAGACAGCTCCGGAAGTAACTGGAAAGTAGGAAACATAAAATCCTCACTGCTTTCACGAAGATGTTTCCCATCAGGAAATTTTAGCTTCAGAAAAGAAGTTTCTGATGCATTCATGGGGTGAACAGAGATCTTCATGTGTTCTAGTGGTGGCGAAGAACAAGCCGAGTTCATCGGAGATCTGCGGTCAGTCGGTTTCTTAAGATTCTTCTCGGGAGAGGTTTGATATGCAACTCTGTTTCGTCCTTCTTGCCTAATGTGATGATCTTGCAACTTCACAAGGCCAGCTTTCAGCCTACTAGTTTCTGACAACCCATTTCCCTGAACCACATTGTTATAGTGTGAATCACCAGATTTCTCAATCTTGACTACTGACACTGGGTTCTTTTCCAACAAAGCATTACGGAATGGTTTAAAATGGGCAGAGCTATCAATATTTTGTTTCATGATACCACCATTTATGCTCATATTATCCTCAGAACCAGCATAACCTGTGCCACATTTATGGTCCTTCTCTTCATGTTCAGGCGCCTTAACTAGCATATCCAACCCATCAGAATGAGAGTTGGGGACAAAGGTTTCACTTGGAAGAGGATATTTATCATTCTTAGTAGCACTCCTACACTTAATCTCAGTGCTAGTCTCGCGATAATCTGGAGGTTTTGATGGCTGAAGCCCTAACAGGCCTCCGTTTGTCCAAAATGTAACTGATGGTGCATCAGAATCTTTAGCAGGTGCCTGTGATTCGTCAGACTCTCTGGACTGGTTAACATTTTTACCTACTAATGGACCTCCTGAATTTGGAATTTTAGAGCCAGAAGAGGATGGATCATTGAAAGAAGTGATGTAGTTCACTTGGGGTGGCTGTGCACAGCTCAAATCCTCTGCATCAATGGATCTGGAAAAGTTCCGTGGTATTTGCTTATTCGGGGAAGTATAGGATGCAGTATAAGTTTCAACATCAGATGATTCCGATGTTCGAGCATTCGACTTGTGGGTTGGAGCAGCTTTGGTGTCCATCATTCCTTCATTTTTGAACTTGGCAAAGGACAGTTCTACTTCCTGTTTGGCTTGGCACTCGGCATCTGTCTCAACTTCTGATTCCATAGTGTTAAGTGCATCTACATAACTGTCCGCCTCACTTTCAAGCTCATCAGACTCGTTATCATAAAAAACTGATCCTGATATGTTAACAAAATCAGATAAGGTACGCACTGCACCAATGTTACTGCATGCAGGAGATCTTTTCTCCAACTTAATTAGGTCAGCCCTCAACGGCAGCGCATTTGAAGCTTTCTTCTCATTTATACATAATCCATGCAACTTTTGATGCACAGGCTTCATAATTTCTATCTTTTCATCCCAAGTTACAGAAGCTGACTTTCGGACACTTGGAGCTAGTGAAGACCTATTTGAAAGGTCATCATAATATTCATCCTTTTCTCGTTCCTCGGCAAGGATAGAACCAGTACCATCAGTTTGCAGGTTTGACCTGGGGCTAGATAGTTCATAGTCCTCCTGATCTTCATGCTGATTGGATGAACTTCCGTCAAATACATACTCATGGTACCCCAGCTTGTTTCCCAAATTCAAAGATGTAGATCGAACTTCCATAATTCTTGGATCAAAATATTTGGATCGATCACCCACTTCAGACTTTGATCTCATATTGACTGTAGAATTAGTCCCAGCAGCAGAGCTTTCACTATAACTTGTTGGAGATTCAGACTGAATTCTACTAAATCAGATAAAATAACTGTTAACCCTCTGTACATGAAAACTTGTTGTACTCAAACTGGTTAGATATAATGCATCCAGTATAGGATCTATAGGACGCATTTACGATCTAATTCCATTGGTGCATGTAGAGACTATAAGCAAACAAAATGAAAGTACCTGCCAGATGCCGGGACACTGTATGATACTTCTCCATTCTCCTTCCACCCTCCTTTTTTCTGACCAGCAAAACAGCATGAGAAGAGACTTTAAGACCAATGAACACGGAAGACAGTACTTGAGCTTTATAACAGAAACAACATAAGCTGTTCAACTGATCCTATTTTGTGAACACTTTATGTTACATGATCAGAAAATTCAACTAATCACTTTCCGTAGTCTTCTCATGAGTTATTCAGGTTAGCTTAACGCATATACACTTAAAATCCAAAGCACGAATGCTTTGATGTGAACAAGCTCCTCCTGAAAACCTCTCTGGAGATGCAAATAATTAATTTCTATGCCAAAGCAAATTTATGTGCTGGCGAGACCAATAAAACTGATAATAAACAATGGAACTCTGAGGATGCTATTACCTCAAGCTTCGTAAGGGCAGTTAACAGTTTTATGGTCACAATCTCAGAGTACTTCACTACACTAAAAATGTATCCAGAAAAAAACACAGGTTTTACCATCCATTTTTTTTTCTGCTTCTTTTAGATAAATCTACTCTATAAAAGAATTAGAAAAAGAGAGCCACATTATATACCCTGCTTTTCTGAGCCTTCTTCTCCCTCTGACCCTTGACACCAGACAGCATTTCAGAGTTAGCAAGTGCTCTTTTAAAATATGATGGATCTGAATATCTCCTCACACAAGATCCAGGACCACCCTTATCAAACCTATGCATCACAATTGAAGCTTTTAGTATCTCTAAGAAAAGTAGAATCAAACTAATAACTATAGAAGTAAAATCATACTTATCAAGCACGTGAAAATCAGGTGGATCGCGGCATTCCTCATAGGTATCCATGATGAATCGTGGCAAGTAACTATAGACTATTTGATTTTTGCGAGTTTGAATTTTGGGATGCCATTCAGTACCTGCAAATTACCTGCTTTATATCAAATTTTGAAAATCCAGTAAATGAAAGTATGATACTATGGAGATGGTAAAACCTTGGCCCAAGATTATAACAGGCGAAGTTACTCCAGGGCAACTTAAAGAAGTCGAGGATTTTGATCTATAGCTTCAGCATTCAAAAACTAGCCTTTCATTTATATCCAGTAAAATCCATGGTTTGAGGATTGCTTGATGGAAAAGGTTCCAACCCACTTTTCTGAAAAATGGCTAACCAAAGACATTCTGGAATAATTTAAAATTTAGTCGTGTCAGATATGCAGCAATACTAAAATCTGGGATCTTTGGTGACTACATATTAAGCTCTCAATGTTAAGTAACTAAATCTCTCTTACTTAAACTAATAACAAGAAGTGAGACTGATTTAAAAAAAATAGCTGAACACATATAATATTGGATGTGGAAACATATAGCCACTTTCAACAGGACTGAAACGAGAAGTTTTTTTCTTTCTATAAGAGGATCTGACTTTATTACGTGTAGGTGTGGAGACAATAGACAAATTCCCACACAGGTTCACGTCATTATGGTTTTGAGCCAGTCAACTTCTTTTCAAGCTTTATGGTTGTGTATGAAGGAATTTCAAAGCTCAATTAAATGACTTCATAAGAGAAATGTTCATATGGCTCTCGAGGACAAAGTTGTTCACAACAAGATTGAAGTCAGTTAATCCAAACTTTATTGATATCCTTCAAGAAACTTAGAATAAAACGAGTTCACTGGCTTAGCTTAATATAAACTACATGGGATACACTGGTTTAATCACAAAGAGTAAGACGCGAAACAGATTAATGTTAAGTAATTGACAGAAGAGTTTGAAAGTATCAAGAATGACAATATCCCAGTCTCCAGAGCGTACACATACCATCTATGTAAGCAAAGTGAATGTGGCTCTTTTGGGCGAGAATAGCCTTCTCAAGTGGTGGGATGGATGCTTCCAAATTATTTGCACGAGCTATCATTTTATGACTTCTAGCAGCTGTTGCCATCACTTCCTCTTGCAAATCATGGAAAACCTCTGATGCAAACCTGCATATGTTATAATGATTTAGTAAACCTAGAAAATCACGCATGCGAAATCCAGCATTAATGGTTACGACGAGTCAACTGCTGCTTATTGTAATAACTTAAACTTAAATCTTGTTAAAACTCCACAAAAACTCCTACACAGACCATTTACTAATCAACTGCATTCGCTAACCATTTCTAGAAGTAATATCCATATTACCTGTATGTGCTAGAGGAGTCACTTTTTCTGACATGCTCTTGGTGGACAGATATAATAAATATACATGTACATAATTCACATTTTTGCAACAGACTTACACATGCATTGTACGGGGTTCACAAACAATCAATGTACACCTAAAACTATTCATCTGATCACAGCAGGCTTTTCTTTTAGGGTAAGATTTTCTTAGCTAATCTGCGAGTTAAAGCCTAAAACAGGCTCTCAATCCCGATGACTCATTACTAAAAACGCATTGCTCCATACGTTTGATTTCACAAGGACTAACTGCAAAATTTTCATCATCTCAGAAAATGTAACATTGTACTGTATGATAGGATTATACTCTCATTAGTCACTAAATAAAGTTGATTTTTCTAATTTTGTTTTATACATTTACTTAAAGAAATTGGTATCTTTTCTCATACTTAACTAGAATGATTTATTGGTAAAAAAGAAATGATTACTAACCCAAAACGATTTGAGCACTAAAATCATTTCCTCATCAATCCACATACAGCAGAAGAAGACATTATTAAAAATGAATTAAAATGTAGGTCAATTCTGAAAAGCAAAATTCTGTGTAGTCACTCCCTTTTACATTCATTACTAAAAAAAGGTAAAAAAAATGTATCTTTTTACTCTTCTTTTCAAGCTCGTACAAAATGGGTAGTAAAAAACAACTCCTCGGATTGAGAAAAAAAAAGAAGAAGACTTACTCAGCAAGATCACCTAATTGTCTTAAGATCCCAACAAGACCAGCAACAGTAAGACCTTCAAGTATAGCTTTAGGATCTTCATCACTTACTCCTCTTCTTCTATACATCTCTTCTGAACCTAATCCATACTCATTCTTTACTTCAAATCTTACCAAAGGCATTTCTTTGTTGTTTTTTTACAAAATTGAATTTAGTGGAAGAGAGAACTGATCAAAACAATTGAAGTAAAAAATAAAAAAAGAAGAAAGAAACTGAAATGATAAAAAGAAGATTAGGGTCTGTTTGATTGATTAGGTTAATTGGGATTGAAACATCTTAACTGCTTTGATGTAAAAACATTGCCAACTCTTTATGAAAAAATTCTATTAGAATGTAGAAAGTTAAAGAAATTTTGTTTTAAGAAACAAAATCAAACAAACAAACAAAACAACATCAAACAATTCACACTTCAGAGGTAATGTACTTTATTTACTTATATTACCCTTCATCTAGGCAACTAATGACATTATTGTCCTGTGAATGTACACTTTCTAATGACTTAATTACCCATTTTATTTAAATGACATATGGAGACTGACCGTTGGACGTGGGTCGCATAACTGCGCCTTGCGGTGAATGGTGTATGTGGGAGATTATTTAATTTGATATTTTAAAGTATTTTTTAATTAAAATTGGTTATACTGTAAGAACTTTGTTGTTAAGGGGCACTTTCTCCCTGTTAAAGGTTAATCTATGGTGAAAGTAGTTGTAAGAGTTGAAGTGGTTTTTGGTTTAAAATTTTTAATGTCATCGTTAGCTTGGGCTTGTATCCATCTTTTTTTAGTTTTTTGTTCCAAATCAACGTTTCGGCTGTGGTCACAAATTAACTGAGTCAATAAATAGTCAAATGCATTTTTAAAAAAAATTCTATTTGATTTTTAAGTTATACAAAAACTCATCAAGACATTAACCTTATAATAGACACTCCTTGACGTTTTTTTTCTTTTTCATAATCAACATAGCTTTTTAATTGATACCAATATCTAACTAGAAACGATAATTGATTAACCATAAAGCTGTAAGCACACACCAACTTGTCAGCAGATAGTGTACATTTTTTCCGGAAAGAATTCTATCCGATTTCTAAGCTATACAAAAACTAATCAAGCCATTAAGCATACAATAGGCACCCCTTAACATAAAAGTATATTGCGTTATGTTCAAAATAAGTACACTGTTTTCTGAGTTTGCATCCTAATCAACGTTCATTCAAAACAATGTTTTTAGTGTAGTACTTCCAGATACAGCACAGCCTGATAGGGATAGAGAAAGGGAAAGTGCAACCTCAATTAATATGTAACATTTTAGAAGAAACTCTGGGTGCGGGGACAAACAAGACTAGCTGGTGGAGTTTACACTTGGTTTGGCAGTAGTACCAGTAAAATTAGTAATGTCAATGGCAATTGGCAAGGACCACCACAAAGGTGGACCATCATTCTTTCCGATATACTAGGTTTAAATGAAGACCTAGCTGCTTCAATGACGATGGGTGGGTGCTTATAACAACTTACCCACTCTGTTGCTTGGTGGGTCCACAAAATTGAATGGCACGTGTCATGTGGATTTAATAGGGGCGGGACCCACAGACGTAAATGCGGAGGGATGAAAAAAGATTGAAAATGAAATAAGTTGGGTGTGATTAGTAATATAAAATTGAGAGCCAATCTCACTTGGCTCCAAGTAGCAAAGTTGACTACTGGGTAGGAAGATTCTGCTGATCCTAATCTAAAATCTGTATTCTTATTCTAAGATAAACTCCAGATTTCAGTACTGAAACTGGTAGGTTAAACTGAGGGTCAAACTTCGGTTCTGTAATCCAAATAAAAAAGTGAAAATAAGAAAATGACTCTGGAAAAAAGACTTAACAATGTTTACTGCACATGGTAATGCTGTAAATAAAGAAACTTCTTACGTTTCAAAAGAGAATCTTTGTTAGAGTTTTAAATCTTAAGCAGCATGCGATATATTTCTTGCAAATTAAATCTTAAACATGGAAGGTTTTTACCATGTATGCACCACAATTAATGAAAACTCAACGTAGCAAAAATGCATAGGCAAATGTGAGAAGCAAGCAATATTTATGAAAGAACCGCTGAAATAACTTAAAATGGTTTATTGAAAGCCTCAATCATAAAGACAAAGATTTTTGAACAGATATTAATCAACTGCTTTTTGAAATTATCAATTACTTACAAGTAATCTGTTGTATCTCATTTATTTATTTATTTAGAACAAATATAGGAAAACTAAAATGTACAACACCATTGCACCAACATCATCAACTTGCTATCCATATTATGATTCTTATCCATTTCTCTTGTTTCTCGTATCTGATTGTTCTACAGCTAACAATTAGACATCAAAGAATACTGCTGTAGGCAAGAACAGGTTTTATTGTCAGTTTCCTCCGGCATTCCTCAACCTGGCACGTGTTACTGGAATGGCTTCATCCATGATTCATGAATATGTCTTGCTGAGTTTCTTTTGAATTTTCATAAGTCGGTGCCGATGGAACTGGTTCATTCTTACTTGTTTCTGCTTCGATATCACTAGAGTGCTCACTGGCATGCAGAACATCAAGTGTTGAATGTGCATGGACGGCTGCAGCTACTGGGGGTGTTGGAGGTTTTGGATGAGAAACATCAGTCTCTTGGGCAGGCTCCTGTTGATACTCAGTCGCACCAGTACTGGAACTAAGTTTTGGTTGCTGAGGCGCCATACCTGTATTTGAAGTACGTGACGGCTGTTGTGCAGTAAGGGGAGCTAGTTCCCGAGGTCTTACATTAGGGGGAGGTTCGTGATCCTTTGTGTCCTGTTGTTGCTGAGATGGACGAGGTTTAGAGGTTGAATGTAAAGCAACATACTGCATAATCTTAAAAACCTTTGCCTGACCGTAGGTTACAGCCTTCTGGCAATAAAGCTTTGCGATGCCTCCAGCACTAGCCTTTAGCTCCAATAGGTTACGATCAATTTCTGTCTCGTGCTGTGCAAGATATGGGCGAAAAAAAGAATCATAAACATACGTTGCTCCTTCCGTTTTAGGATACCACAAATATATGTAGAAGGCCAACTTGGCTTCACTGTACATTGGCACCCATGAAACAAAAGTGTCTGCTATCCTTTCAGAAACAGTAAGCGTTGCAACTAAAATCCAGTATTGGCACCAAAGTCGAAGTTGCTCAATCTCTGGTCTGTTCTTTTCGACGATTTTATAGCATTCATAAGCTGGATATGCGTATCCAAAAACCATAATAAGCACTCTGGTAATAAATGATCCCATCATTTTAAATCCTTAACATGAAAATGTACACATATACCAACTCCGACTAAATACTTCCCAAGCTTCTAAAAATAAGAACTGAAAGGTTAAAACGAAAATCCACCAAATTTTTATTTTGAAACAAGGAAACAGAATCTGATATATAAGAAAGGATAAGCAAGAGATTTTTTAGCCCTCATTATATATGTACATATGCAACGTCAAGTCCGCAGTATGACTCCAGCCGTAAACAACAAAGGTTTCAAATCTTGCAAGACTTTATTACATGTTGTTGGAAGTAATAGTCTTGTCCTAAAAGGGAAAAACAATATAGAATTACTTAATAGGTTTCTGTTTGGTTTGATAATTAAGATTAAGACCGACTGTTGTTACAAGATTTTGATCATTTCATCGATCGATGTTAAATATCCTTTGGCCCACAAAAGAAGGAAAACAAAGACTCCGTACAAAACTTCTACACCAATTAGGATATAATTTAATGGAATCGATGGTACTTGACAAGACATAAATTAAACTTGATATGCTTTTCAAGTGTCAACTTTGAAAGATCTCTATAGATTTCATTTCCAAAGAGAACGGGAGTAAGAAAACAAAGCAAAAAAAATCAAGATAAGATATAGATTATAGAATGAGACCATTGCTGTTAGGTACACCAAATTAAGTGATGTTCCCGACTTTAATACCTGTAAAGTTGTTAAACTCAGAAGTCATCATTTTTTTTGAAGCTTGATTTAGGGGCTTCCACATTTATAGAGGAGCTCCAATGTAAGGCAGGGTGATTTAAAAATACGTTAAGGGATGTCCTAGGGGCTATGTTAAATGTCTATATTACCCTTCAATCAATTAAAACCTAAACAAAATAAAACCTTACAAAATTTTAATTCCAATTCAAAACCTTTCCCTCTCCCTCCATATCTCCTCCTTCTCCATTTCAACCGAATCCTACTAAAGGTGTAGAAGGTATTAGTGATGACAATCAAAATCAAATTAAACAACTTAATGAAAAAATTGAAGAACAAATCGGGTTACAGAAAAATTTACGGTTGGGTTCGATTGGAAAACCCAACCGTAACTGGTTTGTTCTCCATTTTACGGTTGGGTTATTAAACAAACTCAACCGTATATTTAAAGGTAGGAGATGGAGATGAAATTTTACGGTTAGGTTCGATTCTGAACCCAACCGTAAAAAATTTGCACTTAAACCCAACCGTAAAATTAGATGAATAGATTCGAACTCAACCGTAACTGGTTTGTTCTACATTTGACGGTTGGGTTTGTTAAAAAACCAACCGTAAATAACAAGGTAAGAGATGAAGATGAAATTTTACGGTTGGATTCAGAATTGAACCCAACCGTAACTAATCTTCAAACCCAACCGTAAAATTAGATGAATATATTTGAAGATTTTTTCATTTCTATCTTGTAGAGAATTGAAAGACGAAGTCAACCCCAAAAAAATGAGGTCAATCGGACATCGTATGCGGGAGTTATGATCAAAACGGTGAAATACAAAAAAAAATCCAGGAAGATTTACGGTTGGGTTCGACCGAACAAAACCCAACCGTAAATCTAGGCATTTTGGGCTTCATTTTTGTGTCAAATTTACGGTTGGGTTTATTGGGTCGAACCCAACCGTAAATCTTCTTGGATTTTTTTTTGTATTTCACCGTTTTGATCATAACTCCCTCATACGATGTCCGATTGACTTCATTTTTTTTGGGTTGGCTTCGTCTTTCAATTCTCTACAAGGTAGAAATGAAAAAATCTTTAAATCTATTCATTTAATTTTACGGTTGAGTTTGAAGATTAGTTACGGTTGGGTTCTATGCTAAACCTCAACAGTAAAATTTGTACGAGTGATTGTTTGTTACGGTTGGGTTCTAGGATGAAAACCTAACCGTAATTGTGAGTTACGGTTGGGTCCGATGCTTAAACCCAACCGTAAAACTATTACGATTTGGTGTTCATGCATGTTTCTTCTGTTTACGATTGGGTTGGGAAGAACACCCAACCGTAAATGACTTTTACGGTTGGGTTCGACATGAAAACCCAACCGTAAAATTCTCTGAATAAAAAATAAATCATCTTTTTGTCCGTAATTTTATCCAATTTGAGCCATTAAAAGACCAAGAGTTTAAGTTAGAGGTATATCTCACTACTCTGGTTGATTGAATCAAAATCTATGGTTTTTTAAAAAACTCTAGAAAATTATCTAACATTTCCTCTAATTTTTCTTCCCACCAAACCAAAAAGATTTTTTTTTTTATTTGATTTGATTAAGTATAAAATTATTTAAGATTAATTATAATTAGCTTAATTTATTAGCTAATTAGTTTTACTAATACTAACTAATCAGGGGTATTTTAGCCATTATGAAAATATCATGGATAAGGGGTTTTTGAATTTTACTTCAAATGTCTCTATTTTGTCTTCACATGAGGAGCCCCTCTATGAATTGAGGAGCCCCTAAATCAAGCTTTTTTTTTTTTTGAAGCATCTCTCATCAATGTATGTATGCATCATTGTTATTTTTTCTTTATAATCCAAGTTCCCGATTTTAATCCAGGATATTTGATTTTTTTTTCTTTGATATTTTATTAAATGTATTTAATGCCGTATACCCATATTAAAAATTGACCAACATTAAAAATTCATCCTATATAGTTGGGTTGGTGGTGAAAAAAGAATAGAGATTAGGGGTGAGGTTATTTTTGTTAGGCTAAATTAACCTGAACGACAATTTAGATAACTATTAAATAAGATTTTTGTTTAGTTTTTTTAACAAATGGGTTTTTTGCATTACTAGGTAAGAGTTTTTGGAGCTACAACTATTTATACAATAATTGAATAACGTAAAATGGAGTACGACACCAAGGTGACTAAACTTAGTAGACAAAAAACCCATTCATAAGTTGAGACCCATCAAAAACACCATATTATTCTCCAAAAGTGATACAAAACCCCCAAAATATTTAAAATGTGTAAATTTCATCGATTTCATTTAAAAAAACCAACAAACCATCTTACCCTCATATTCATCTTCTTCTTCTCCATATGAGATCTAGCGTCTCTCTATCTCTCTCATACCACCATGCGAGCAGCACCTCCTCCTCCTACTCCCGCACCACCAACAAAACCACGAAGATCTCCTAATCCTCCACCACCAACATCACCTCTGTCTCTACCTTCCCCATCAACACCAACAACATCTCCTTCTCTTTCTCCCACACCACCACCAAACCCACTACCATGTCTAGATCCGCCACCAAAAGCACCTTTGCCTCCTCATTATATCTTCTACAACCACCACCAACACCTCAAATCCGCCACAAACATCACCTTCGCCTCCTGTTTCTATCCTTTACAACCACTATCAGCACCTCCATATTCTTCACCAACAATATCTCTGCCTCCTCCTTCTATCCTCTACAACCACCAATAGCACCTCTAACTAATGTATCATTACCAGAAAATGATGATACATCATCATCATCGAAATCAATGTTGTGTTGGTGAAATGACAGATTTATGTCGAAACTAAATTTGTATTCAACAAATTTTGACAAAATTAAACAACATTAAAACCAATGTTTTTGTTGGTGAAACAATAAATTTATATTGAAACTAAATTTGGTTTCAACAAATTTTTGTCTGTTATTTATCGTGAAACCTATGTTTTAATGGCGAAACAATAATTTTATGTTGAAACAAAATTTGGTTTCATTTGATTTTTGCCTAGTTTTTGTCGTTGAAAACCAATATTGTTGGTGATTGGGTAAGGTTGCAATTTTATGTTGAAACCAAGTTTGGTTTCAACTTTTGACAAAACTTAAACAACGTTAAAACCAAGGTTTTTATGGTGAAAACAGTTAATTTATGTTGAAACCAAATTTGGTTTCAACTTACTACTTTTGCCCAATTTGTTGTGGTTGAAGACAATGTTGGTGATATGATAAGTTTTTTGTGGTGATGTTTGCTGGTTGGTGGTGATGTTGTTGATAATAATGGTAGTCCTGGTTGGTAGTGGTGTTGGTAGTTGGTGGTGGTGGGATAGTGCTGGTATAGGTAGTGGTGATGGTGTTGGTGGTATTGGTATTGGTGGTGGATGTGGTGTTGGTTGTTGGTGGTGTTAGTTGGTGGTGGAAAATGGTGATTATGGTGTTAATGGTGCTGGTATTGGTGGTGATGATAGTGTTGGTTTGGCGGTTGGCGGCGACGGTTGGTGGTGGTGGCGACGATGTTGCTGGTGGTTCTGGGTGGTGGTGTTTCTAGTTGGTTGTGGTGGGGTGGTACTGGTATTGGTGGTGACGATGATGTTAGTTGCTGGTGGTAGTGGTGTCGGTTGGTGGTGACGGTGATGATGGTGCTGGTGCTGGTGATGGTGGCGCAGCTGGTTGGTGATGGTGTTGCTGGATGATGGCGGTTAGTGGTGATGAGTTGGTGTTGGTAGTGTTGTTAGTGAGAGGAGAATAGAGATTGCGAATGAGTTTTTTTTTTTTTTGTTGGGATGAATTAACCTGGAGGATAATTTAGACAATTAATGATAAATGCAGTTTTTGTTTAATTTTTAATGGATGAGGTTTTGTAATATTGGATAAGAATATTTAGGGCCACAACCCGATCATTAATTGAATAATATAATAATATAACAATTTTATCTCATATTTTTTTTTGTTTTACCGGTTAAAAAAAACTTTTCATCTAATGTAATAAACACAACATTTCCCCAGATGTAGAAAGTTTTTTTTTTCCCAGATCTATTCTCCTGAACCTAAATCATCGTGGTTTCCTCTGAATTCTTCGGCCAGTCCGGTATTTTGCCGGCCTAATGTTACAAGACTAACTATTAAAGTAAGTACTCTTCTCTTATTCCTTGGGTTTTCTCCATTTTTATTGCTGCTACAATATGGTTTGTGTTGAAAATTGAACATAGTAGGTGTTGTTGTTCTTCAATTAATCATATCAAACTCCTAATTCCATGTTGATGACCTTGTTTCGACTTATTGATGGCAGGTAATTTTAAAATTCGGTTTTTACAAGGACCTTTTTTCGATTTTGCTTTGATGGTCGTTGTTTAACCACCGTCCTATTTATCTAAGCTGTTTGAATCAATTGGAAAGAGTTTCCCTTTAATAGCACATAATTGTTACACTCTTCTTACACCACTATTAGCATGAGAGTATAAGTATGTAAGTGTGTTGTGCACATGTGTGTGTAAGGTGTATGTTAACCTTTACAGGCTGTTATAGGTGCACGTTAGTTTCTTTATCAGGTAAAAGAAACTTTCCCTTTTAATTGTAACGTGTACTGTTTGATTGAATTGCATGTGCTTCTGTAGAATAAATTCTTCTTCATCATCATCTTTCATGGTATCAGAGCAACAAAAAGTTACGATTCTCATCTCTTCCGCTAATTCATTTCTCATACTTCAATTTCTTCTTTTTCTGTTTCATGACTTGTGAGTTTGCAGAACCATCTTCAACAAACATGGAAAATCAAACTTCAAACTCTATCTCTAGGGTATCTTTAAATCATCAAACAAATTTTGTTACCATCAAACTCAAAGATGATAACTAAATTACCTGGAAAAATCTCATGCTTCCAGTTATTCAAAAATACAAGATTCAGAAGTTTCTTGATGAAACCTTCATTTGTCCTATTCAATACACAAGAAAACGAAATCAAGAAAATAGAATCGAAAATCCATTGTATGCTGATTGGCTAGATAAAGATGCTACAATCATGATGTGGATTCATTCCACAATTTCAGACACAGTCATTGCATACTTATCCAGATCTACCTCTTCTCATCATCTATGGACTAACATTGAGGAAAAATTTGCAAGATCATCCTCAACACATTCAATCCAGCTGCATACTAAGTTGCTGGCTCTTAAACAAGGTGACAAATCAATTCCTAGCTTAATAAATGAGATCAAATCTCTTTCTAATCAACTTGCAGCAGCAGGTGAGATTATTTTCGATAAAGAACTAGTTGTTATAACTCTATCATCATTAAACTCGGATTATATACCTTTTACAACTGCTATGAGACATCGAAATCCACCTATATCTTGCATTGAAATTCATAATAATCTTCTCAGTGAAGAAACAATCATTACTGACATAAACAAATCTTTACTAAGTGAATCTGATAATAGAGCTTTTGATGCACATATGCCTAATTCAAGAACATACAACAGAGGTTTTAGAGGAAGATTTCCTAGTTATCATTCTCAATTTATGAGACCTAGGAGACCCCCTAATTTTCAGTATGGCAGATCCTTCACTCCTATGTCATCTAGTAGCAACTCAGTTTCATCTCAGACTAGCTCTATTAGGCCTACTACTGCTTTAGTTTGTCAAATTTATGGAAAATCTGGTCATGGTTCTCTTGAATGTAGAAATAGACTCAATTTTGCGTATCAAAACAATCATACACCACAACATTTAACTGATATGATAGCTTCTGCAAATATAATGGGTGAAAATCCTTGGTATGCTGACACTGGTGTCAACAATCATATTACACATGATGATTCTGACATGCAAGGTGTTTCTTCTTATGATGGTGCTGATGAGATTCAGGCAGCAAATGGGGAAGGTATGCACATAACTCATACTGGTTATTTTTCAAAATCTACACCATCTTATACTTTCACTCTTAATGATATTCATCTTGTACCCAAATCTGCTCAAAACCTTCTCTCTGTTCATAAGTTTACTTCAGATAACAATTGCTCTATAACTTTTGATTGTTCTGGGCTGTGAAGGATTTATCAACTAGGAAGATAATTTTGCAAGGCCCACATAAAAATGGACTTTATCCAATCCATTTCTTACACTCTTCTTCAAATAAAGCTCTCTCTGCTGTCACAACTACTGTTTCTCCAGAGGTTTGGCATAAGAGACTTGTTCATCCTTTATTTCAAATACTTCAGCATGTTTGTAAATCTTTATCTACAAATAATGTAATCAAAACACCAATATTATGTATGATTGTCAACTAGGAAGGAATCAAAAATTACCCTTTACTATGTCTTTCCATTCAAGTTCAAGTCCTTTAGAATTTTGCATCTTGATCTTTGGGGTCCTTGTCCTGTAACATCCTTCTGTGGTTACAAATATTATGTGAATATAGTGGACGCTTTCTCTATATTTTGTTGGATTTTATATGATAAATCTGATTTTAAGAAGATATTCTTTCAAGTCAAGGCTCAAATTGAGCTTCAGTTAAATTGTCTTATTAAAGTGGTTAGAACTGATGGTGGTGGTGAATTTCTTAATAAGAAACTCTCCTCATTTCTTGATGCTAGTGGTATTATTCATGAAATTTCTTGCCCACACACACCTGAGTAGAATGGTGTGACAGAGTCTAAACATAGACATTTGGTTGATATTGGGAGGACTTATCTCATCCAAGATGGTATCTCTGAAGCTTACTGGGTGGAAGCTTTTAGTACTGCTAATTACACAATCAACAGATTGCCTACTAGATCCTTGGGATTCAGATCTCCATTTGAGGTCCTATTTCATAAAAAACTAGATTATAATTTTCTTAGATCTGCTGCCTTTGTTTTCCCTGGTTAAGACCTTACATAGCTAACAAGTTATCTCCTAGAAGTAAATCCTGTATTTTCCTAGGCTACAACAGTCACCACAAGGGGCATAGATGCTTGGATTATCAAACTGGCAGAATGTACATATCCAGACATGTGGTGTTTCATGAATCTTCATATCCTCTTAAAGCATCTACTTCGTCTATTGTTTCCTCCACCAATTTGAATTCACCTACTGCTATTGTTACTGAAAGTTTTCTTTCTAATAATGTTTCTGTTAAAGATGAACCTACAAGTGATCTGTCTACTTCTCCATCTCCCTCTCCAGATGTTCTGCTTCCTACCACTGTTCCAGTTGTTTCACCAGCTACTCCTCATACTGCCTCAACAAATGGTTCTTCCTCTTCAATCATTTCTTCTGGTAAGGCTTCATCAGCATTATCTCAGAAACATAGTAATGGGCATCTTATGACTACAAGGAGCAAACATGGGATCTTCAAGAAAAAGGTATTCTCTACAAAACACTCTCTTTCTGCTGCCTTCATTGCTTTAACTCCACCACCAATACCTACTTGTTCTAGTCAAGATAAAAAGGATCCAAAATGGAATGCTTCTTTAATTGCTGAGTACAATGCTCTTCAATTTGCTGGTACTTGGTCCACTGTTCCTTATGATCCATCTCAGAACCTTGTTGGATGTAAATGGGTTTTCAGAATAAAAAATAAACCAGATGGTTCTATAGATATATATAAGGCTATACTAGTAGCCAAGGGATTTCATCAACAAGTGGGTCTTGATTATAATGAAACTTTTAGTCCAGTAGTAAAACCAACCACCATCAGAATCCTTCTGGCTCTGGCAGTTAATTCAGATTGGCCTATCATTCAGCTTGATGTGAGCAATGCATTCCTGCATGGAGATCTATTTGAGGATGTTTATATGACTCAACCTCATGGATTTGAGGACCCTGATCATCCCTCCTATGTATGTAAACTTCACAAATCCTTATATGACCTTAAACAAGCACCAAGAGCTTGGTATGACAAGTTGCTCACTGTTCTTGTCTCTTATGATTCAATCTCTCTTCTGCGATTCTTCATTATTTATGCAGAAGGTTGGTTCCAGAATTACAGTTCTCCTGGTCTATGTTGATGAATTTTACTTACTGGCAATTCTAAGGACTACTGTACTGCACTCATTATTACTTCTTAGGTCTTGAAGTTAAAAGGAATGTTCATGGTTTGTTTCTATCACAAACTAAGTATGTTTTGGATCTTCTTACAAGATTTGATATGGCAGGGGCTAAGTGTTGCACCTCTCTTGTCCCTGTTGGTTCCAAACTTCAGGCTGATTCTAGTGGTCTCCTAACTGATCCTTCTTCTTATAGGTGTCTTATTGGTGCATTACAATATCTTACCTGGACTCGACCTGAGATTTGTTATGTTGTCAATCAGGTCTGTCAACATATGCAAAATCCTATTAATGTTCATTTTATGGCTGCTAAGAGAATTTTGAGGTATATTAAGGGAACCATTGATTATGGTTATTTATTTAGCAAGGGATTATGTGTTGTGCATGATTTTAGTGATGCAGACT
Organism: Papaver californicum; assembly: GCA_023531435.1. NCBI lineage: Eukaryota > Viridiplantae > Streptophyta > Magnoliopsida > Ranunculales > Papaveraceae > Papaver > Papaver californicum. The sequence goes on from JAJJMC010031210.1 coordinate 21,692,622, forward strand.
GGGCTGGTGATCCTGATTCCAGAAAAAGTACTGGGGGATACTGTATTTTCTTTGGCTGCACTCCCATCTCTTGGTCTAATAAGAGACAATCAATTGTTGCTAGGTCTTCTACTGAGGCTGAGTTCAGAAGCCTGGCAAATTCTGCTGCTGAGGTACTCTGGGTTTGCAAGCTCCTCATTGATCTTAATGTATTCTTACCAACTCCTTCATCCATGCTTTGTGATAATCTTAGTGTTATTTCCTTTTGTTCTAATCATGTGTTTCATACAAGGATGAAATACTTGGCCATTGATTACCACTTTGTGAGGGAAACTAGTCCAATCGAAGAAGTTGCTGATCTCCTATATTTCTACTCATGGTCAGGTTGCAGATATTTTACCAAGGGTCTGGAAGGACCACGACTTGCTTTCCTCAGAGACAAGTTCAAAGTGCTTCCTAAGTCTGCACTGTTTCACTTGAGGGGGACTAATAACACATACTTGTTACACTCTTCTTACACCACTATTATCATGAGAGTATAAGTATGTAAGTGTGCTGTGCACATGTGTGTGTAAGGTGTATGTTAGCCTTTACATGCTGTTATAGGTGCATGTTAGTTTCTTTGTCAGTTAACAAAAACTTTCCCTTTCAATTGGAATATGTACTGTGTGATTGAATTGCATGTGCTTCAGTCAAAAGAAATTCTTCTTCTTCTTCATCTTTCACCCTTCACCTGTATGTTTATTAAATTAAAGCATTAGACCTTTGTATTTTAAACTATTTTCACAATCCCTACTTTCCACTGTTTGTTTTCATCGTGATCCCTCAATTGATGGTTATATTCACAAATCATTAGAGCTAATTTATATTTCAAGGAACCTATGACATGTTAACATTATAAATAAAAATCCACCTATAAGTTAAACTCAAACACCTGTGTTATATCTTTATTATCATCTCTTACTGCTCTCACCCATATATTTATATATCTTCACAATAGTCATCCTTTTAACCATTATCATCTCTTGTGCACCTTGCTTTCTTTGTTTTTTGGTGATGTTACACATCTTACCAGTTAGTTTCCTTAAATCCTCCATGAACCTCAGTCGTGAAGGCATGTGAGTATCTCTAGCTAAGTTCCCACTAGGACTTTTGTTGTCGTGCAACACCTTTGGCCGATCCTTTGGAGGAACCTTGTTGGTGGTCTTATTTTTTCTCAAAGATTTATTCATATTTTGTTTCGAACCTTGGCTTTTTTATGGATGGAAGATTCAAGATGGTTTTTCATAAGAAGACTTGGTTGGATTTCTATTTAATTTCTTGAGCTTGTTCGTGTGCTTCAACAAGAATCAATGATTGTTTTTGGTAATACCTTTGGTGATGATTTGGGAACCTAGAGAGTTTTTATTTGTTTTAGTGCTTAACTGTGAAGATTTGATCTTAAATTTATGGATATGATCCTAGAGAAGGTAACTGAATTAAAGGCGGTCAGGGATTTATAGCTTCTCTTAAGGAAAATGATGTTCATCGCTCTTAATTCCAATCTCATATAATAGATTGCTTCCTATGAGAGTTTGTGCAACACTTAGGACTACATATCGGCTGGTCAGCACCGTTTTCAGCCAAAACCGGCCATCGAGCCGACCATAGACCGATTTTTAATATTGAAACCACAACCGAACCGACCAAACTACGGTCAATTTTAAACCGGTCCGACTCGGTAAGGTCGGTTTAGGGTTGTTTTTTTTCGGTTAATTTTTTTCATCAGAACATTTACTCTTCTAACAAAATCAGGTAATTCACAAATCATGCACACAAATGAATAAAGCAATTCACAGTATTTTCTTCCACCAACTTCCAATTGATTAGAAAGGTTACATCCCCACACATAATACCATCATCAAAGAAGCTACTCAAAAAAGGATTCATCATTACAATTAGAAAATAGATTACAAAAATAAAAATTGAACCCTAAAATTCAGAATTACATAGCATTAATGAAACCCATGAAGGATACACGTCATAATCTAACCATAAAGTTAGAAATCAAAAGAAAAAAAAACAATTTTTTTTTTAAAAACAATAAAATTTTATTATAGTCATCCATCTTTAATCTTTCACCAATCACAAGGTTGTGGTGCTGGTGATGGTAGTGTAAAAGGTGATGATGTTGTTGATGATGGTGTAGCAGGCGTTGGTGATGGTGGTGTTGCAGGTGCTGTTGGAGTTGGTTGAAAATGAGAAAAGAGAAAAAGAAGTAATTAAACAAAAAGAAGAAGAAGAAGAAGAAGAAGAAAAAAAAAAGAGGAGAAAAAGGAAGAGGAAGAGGCGGTAATTGTGGTGGTCCTAGATGTGATGGCTGTGATGCCCTTACGTCAGTGATGGTGGTGACGGTGAGGGATAAGAGAAGAGGCAGAGATGCAAGAAGATAAAGAAAAGAAGATGTAGTTGTGTTTCTAGGGTTTAGATTAATAATGTTATACAAATAGTGATGGATGACTAACATTTAGTTAGGTAAGTGGTCAGTATCAATCGATTTAAAACGACTTGACTCGGTTGGTTTTCAACCTCAAGTCGACTTGACTCGGTTGGTTTTCAACCTCAAGTCGTTGACCGAGATGAAAATTAACGGTTATTATATTTCTGCACTGTTGACAGAACCAAAATTAACTGCTAGATTTTTATCGGTTCCGGTTTACCCGATTTCGATCGGTCATTTCGACTCAGATCGATTCCTGTGAGCAACACTAGATGAGTATCACCATATTTGGTTTGGTACTCATGCAGACAATGGAAGAGGTGGTTTAATGGTTCTCTTTTCAGTTCCTTAGACTCATGACGTGTTCTCCGTGTGATTGAATGGGGCATCGCAGACCTTTGTGTGTGGTTTGTAGTCAAACACAACAGCTTACAGATAATAACCAACAATTTCTCCCGCCAATCATTATTTTGAACCTGGAGAACTTCATCATCCACAAACTCACACTCCAAAGCAGCAGTAACATCCTAGGAATTGATCTTCATGAGAATACATAAGTAATATATGAACAAAATTAATATAGTACATTGGGTCATTGGACTTTCCATTTTTTTATCATTTGTTGGTAGTTATTTTTGGTTCCATCTATTTATCATCCACATTTTTTCTATTTATTATTCATCTTACAATTTTTAAAATAATTCTATTTTTCAATTCTATTTTTTTTCTATTTACCATCTAAAGTCAAGCTTAATTAAATTATACTATTATCATTTTTGTTTGTCTTTCTTCTTCCCTAATCTCTCTTTCATCAAAATATCATTACTAATGATAAAGACAAAGCCTTTATTTTTGATTTTAAGAATTGTGAACAACGTAGAATAGCACTGTAACCTATTTACATCTCCAGCAGATTTTTCATGGTGAGACTTGGTCGTCATTGATTGAAAAGACCAGATGAAGACAATTCCTACACTCGGGATATGACTGTGTTCCTCTACATTTTTGGAATAAAACAGGACTTAGCAAGATAGACATTGTCATTGGAGAACCTTTATATTATGATAGATAATTGTACTATTAATAAACTAAAATATACTGGAGTTTGCATAAAAATTGAACCTTAATGTTCTTTCCCTAAATTTACTCTCTAATTGATTGATGGGGTCGGTCAGTCAGTGCTATAGAGCTCACTGCTGAGTATCAACTAAACAAATTTGGATCTAAGTAACATAAGAGATGAAATAACTATACAATTGTCGAATGGAAAAAAAAATAAAAAAAATTACACATAAGGTTCAAGTTAATGAAATCATACCATTGCAGAAGGTCACGATGGGAGATGGTGGCGGGTGTGAGAGATGGGGAGGCGTGGGAAGAAATTGTTGTGCAATTTAAAGCCAGTTTTTTCTTGTTTTTTATTTGGGTGGTTTTAGTGATGGGTATAAATAAAAACAAAAAATAGTATTTAGGAGGTATATATGATAAATAAAAATGGCAATTAAGAAGGGTGACAAATAAAAAAAATGTGACGGCAAATAGGTGAAACTTTGTCTTTTGGGTTAGATTTTTCATTTATATTAGGTGCAGTCTGTTCCATCTTATTTCCCTTCTTGCACTATTTCAATTTCATTGGTGTTTTTACTCTAGTTTGTTGTATCTAATACAACTTTAGTGTTAATCCTGTAATTTTACTGATCTGTACTTTATCTTGTATTAGTATTAATCTCATAAGCCTAATTATAGCATAAACTCTATAAATATTAGTAAAATTTATTAATAACATGTCTAATAGCATCAATTATTGTACTAGTAATCATTGTAAGTGCTATCATATAAAATACTCCCTCCGTTTTAGTAAAAGTGTTACTATCACTTTTTCATTTTAACCTAAAAAAATAGATTAAAATGAAAAAATGATAGTAACACTTTTGTTGAAACGAAGATAGTACATTTTTTAAGGTTATTGAGTTGTGCTTATAAGCCATCCAAGATGAAGACGAAGACGAAGTTTCTTTTCCAACTACGAGCTACTGGGACAGTAGACCAACTCCCATTTGAGATTTGTTTGGGCCCAATGAAAGCCCCAGAATTCACCTTTTCTTCTACCTACAAAATCATTCGTTTTCTTTGCTTCATCGCATTTCACTTTATAATTGGTATAACTTCTTTTATTGTATTCCTAATAGTGCTTGGATTTGGACCTATACTATCTTGAAGGCTAATTTTGTTCTTGATTAGGTGCTTGACTATTAGATCTTAATTACTCAAAGTACCGAAGATTGTTTCGTGCCTCCAGTTGTGATTCGAGTCTTCTTCGAAGGGAGTATTTGCTTCGACAATTATAACAGAAAATGGACTAATTACAAAATAAGTAATGCACTAAAAGAAAACAAAAGAAATGAGTATTTTAGTATAGAACTGTCTGGGCCTCAACCAACCCACAACAATCCAACATCTTTGGAGTTTAATCTCTTTACATAGACCTTTAATTATATTTCTATCAGAAACCTTAGCCAACTCAAGTTGCATGAATCTAATTGAGCAAACTTTACAACTCCAACACCATTTCATTGTCCCTAAAATTGGATGCCGAGGGAGTCTTTGCCTACTGTGGAAAAACAAACTTAACATACAAATTATACTTCACTCGTAAAGCTACATTCATGCATAGGTATTTATGGTCCACCACATCCAGAGGCTACAAGAGACTTTTGGTATAATTTTTCAACAATCTTCCCTAACACTGAACACCTTGGATATTGCGATGAAGTTACAGACCAGTCAGAAAAAAAGGGAGGTAGATATGTAACCTGCTCAAACTCAACCTTTCCTCAACATGATAGACGAGATGAGATCATAGATTTAGGTTTCCGAGAGGACCTATTTACTTGGACAAACAATCAACAAGGATAAGATATCATCATGGAACGATTGGATTAGTTATTGCCACACATCATTGGCGAACTGCCAATCCATATGCATGAGTTACTCATCTACCCCGAATAACGTTAGATGATGCTCCTTCCAAACAAAAGCAATTGACTGGCAGAGGACCAAGAATTATAAATTTGAACATCTCTAGCTTGCTCATCCGTAACTACAACAGGTGGTCGATTAAGCTTGAACCTAACAACATGACATGGAACCCTCACTGTCCCTACAACTAAAACTCATAACACCTAGAAAATACTTACCGGGTGAAACAAAGAAACTTTTGGACACCTCCCTACAATGATAAAAAAGTCAATGACCCAGATAGAATTGGCACAACACCAATATGCTACCCGAAGCAGAAGCGACTTAACATACTGGTTACTTCAAGAAAAAAACAACTTAGAAGTCAATACATGACATATTTTAAGTGCCATGCAATTTTTTGGAAACAACGATCTAGAATCCAATGGCTGCAACCAGGTGATAATAATACCACATTCTTCCATAAAAAACAACTATACTTCGTGGATGCAGCAACATACAACAATTACAGGATCACCAAAATAATTGGGTCGATGACAAAGATGTCGTAGTACAACTCGTGATTGACCACTTCATTGATCAATATACGACACCAAGTACAGTGATAAATGATGACTTATTTGCAGCTATCACTCATAGGTTAACATCGAGACAATGTATCATGATTATAAAAGACGTGACTCCCACAGAAATCAAACAAGTTTTATTTTCCATTGGTTCTGAACGTGTATTGGGGCCTGATGGCTATACTGGTAAGTTGTTCAAAGTTTTTTGGGAAATTACCCATTTACAACTGATAACTATGTCTCGTAGTTTTTTTAATTCTTTGAATGTTCACCCCTCATGAACCACACAAACCTCACATTAATACCAAAGGTAGATCATCCATCAAAACCATCACAATTCACACCTATAAAAATCTGCAATGTCATTTATAAAATTATTGTTAAATTTTTTGTCAATCGTACACAATTTTTTCTCCCATTTCTCATAAGCCCATATCAAAGCGCATTTATACCTCAAAGATGTATTCATGATAACATGACAATTGTTGGAGAACAATTCCATCATATCAAATCATCAGATTTCACCAAGGATCCAAAAATAACTCTTAAACTAGATATTTAGAACGTTTATGATAACTTAGATTGGGGTTTCATTAGAAGCTTTTACCAAGATGGGATTCCGCCCGTTTTTGTAGAATACATTATGAAACACATTTCAACAGTTACCTACTCGATTAACATTAACGGCACCCACATGGGTATATCACCCCGACTAGAGGTATTCGACAAGGAGATACGTTATCATCCTATGTCTTTATTATTTGTACGGAGATTCTTTCGACAAACTTAGGAAATATGGAAAGCCAAAATATCATAAGGGGGCTCTGTATCTCACACAAGGCTCCACCGATTCTACATCGTATGTATGCAGATGACTTCATAATCGCATAAAAGGCATCTGCGGAAAGTAGTAATCATCTTGATGAGTGTATAAAGATATCATATTTTACATCTTAATATATATTTATTACTTCTCTATTTTATATAAATTTAATATTTTTATTTAGATTTGGAGAATTTACTCAATAAAGGTTCGACGAACTGAAACATGGGATTTTACCCTGATTAATGGAAATGAAAGCCAACCTCAAATTACTACTTTATTGTCGTCTTAAAACATGGACGTAATTGTAGAGTAAAAAGCTGGTCGAATAGTCTACCGAAGATGACAAGTTTTTGTCTACTAAAATGGACCCTATTTAATGGGTTGATTTGTTTGCAAGATATTAGTGGTGGATATAAAGATATTAGGATGACAAGTCCCATTTGGTAGTTTCCAACATGAATAAGGACTTTAGCCTTGTATACGTGGAACAAAGGCGATTTGGAGGATCAAAATGAATATGAAAATCAACATAATATTAACAAAACAAGCTTCTTAGAGCTTCTCCAACGGTGAATGTGGATGTTTCATATGTGCAATCACTTTTAAAATATCTCATAGATATAAAATCCTAAATATTAGATATCTCCAACTCATAAAGTTTTCAATCATTTTTTTATTTATTTGTAGGTATATAATTGATTAAAATTATTACCATTTTTGTTTTTCAATTATTCTTGTTAATAAAAGTGTGAAGACATCCTCTAAGTGAATGTCTAAAACTAAAGGTTCACCTAGAGGATGTCTAACTTTTTTTTACCATATCATCCTTATATCAACTGGTTGGAGAATATTTTTTAAGAATATGGTTGTGTATTCTACATAAATTAAGACTTTTTTCTTCACAGTCAATCTATTGTAGAAGCTCTTACCTTGTATATAGGATTTGCTGCATCAACCAACCAAAGAAGAAATTAAGTTGGGCATTGCGAATTATTTTGAGTCCGCGTTTAAGGAGACACCAAACAATCGTCCAAGAATCAAAAATATGTGTCTTAAAAAGATTGATGAGGAGTCTCGTTTATGGTTGGAGAGGTCTTTTAGTGAAGAGGAAGTGAGAAACGCAATTAAAAGCTTGAGAATAGACCGTGCTCCGGATCCGGATGGTTATCCTATGAAGTTTTTTATTGTTTGTTGGGATTTTATTAAAGAAGATTTGATGAAGGTTTTTAAGGAATTCCATGACCACAATGTTCTTCACTCGTCTTTAAAAAACAATTTTATTGCTCTTATTCCAAAGAAGGTTAACGTAGAGGAAGTAAAAGATTTTCGGCCTATTAGCCTTATTGGGAGTGTGTACAAAATCATCTCCAAGGTATTGGAGGAACGTCTAAAGGTATATCTTCCTTCTCTAATTTCTTCGTCCCAATCTAGTTTTATTAAAGGTAGACAAATCCTTGATGGTGTGTTGATAGCAAATGAATGTGTGGATTCTAGACTCCGTAAAAAAAATTCGGGTTTGGTTTGCAAGATCGATTTTGAGAAGGCTTTTGATAACGTAAATTGGAACTTTTTAAATGAAATCTTATTTAAAATGGGGTTTGGTGGTGTTTGGAGGGCATGGATTAGAAATTGTTTAACGTTCTCTAAATTTTTGGTTCTCGTTAATGGTTCGGCCTATGGTTTTTTTGGAAGTGAAAAGGGACTTCGTCAAGGAGACCCACTTTCTCCCCTTCTCTTTACAATTGTGGGTGAAGTCTTAAGTTGTATGTTGAGTAAAGCTCAAGAATTTGATCACATTTCGGGGTTCTCGGTAAGGGAAGGAGGAAAAAAAATAAATCATTTGCAATTTGCCAACGATACAATTGTCTTTCTTGATGCAAAGGAGGAACAAGTTGCTACCCTTCGTTACCTTCTCCTTTGTTTTGAGTTAACTTCGGGCTTGAAGATTAATTTCTCCAAGAGTAGTTTGTATGGAGTCGCGGTGGAAGAGGGTCTTGAAAACTATGCAAACATGTTCGGATGCAAATATGAAAGCTTTCCTAGTATATACCTTGGTCTTCCGTTGGGCGGCAAAGTAGGAGGGTCACAAAAATGGGAGAAAACGCTTGATACTTGTGCGAAAAGGATTACTTCTTGGAACGGAAAATCAATAGCAAAAGGAGGTAAGTTAACTCTCATTAAAAGCATTTTAGCGAGTTTACCAATTTACTATCTCTCCCCTTTTCTTGCTCCTTGCGCCATAACTAAGAAAATTGATAAAATAGTGAGGAATTTCTTATGTGATGATGATCAAATATTAAAAGAATTCACAATATTAGTTGGAATATGGTGACAAAACCGAAGGAAAAGGGAGGGCTTGGTATTAGAAGAACTAAAAGACTGAATTCGGCTTTGCTAAAAAAATGGTGGTGGCGCTTTGGCTTAGAGAAAGATGCGTTGTGGAGGAAGATAATAGTCGAGAAATTTGGTGAATCTCTCACCGGTTGGGAAACACTCCAAACTAAAGGTTCAAAAGGAGGTAGCCTTTGGTATAACAGTTATAAAGAGCTCGAAGATTTCAACAAACATATTAAATTCAAGGTTGGCGCGGGGAAGGAAACTAGATTTTGGGAAGATGTTTGGATTGGTGATGGAAGATTATGTGACATGTTTCCTTCGGCCTATGAAGTCTCAAGGACCAAGGAGCTTGTGGTGGCCCGTATGTTCGATGTAATAGACGATGATATAAGGTGGAAGTTTATGGCTAGACAAAGATACCCGCAAACCATCTCAAATGAAGTAGCAAGTATATCAAATCTTCTCTCTTCTTCTCTTTTCAAGAAGGTGTTTCGGATTGCCGAATTTGGGATGGAAATGACAATGGTCAATATACGGTTAAAGATGGTATTGAGAACGAAGAGGAACAAGATGTGTCAATTTTTACAACCGATGTTGTTTGGAGCCGCAATTATCCTTGCAAAATTAATTTCTTTCTTTGGCTTCCCTTTCATGATAGGGTAATGACAAAAGATAAGCTTCTAAGAAGGGGCATGGAGGTATCTAGCCTTTGTTGTTTTTATGGAGAAAACGATGAGACTAGCGTGCATCTTTTCTATGATTGTTGGAGGATCCGAAGGATATGGGACTAGTTTAAGGAATGGCCTAAGAGTAATTGGATTTATAACTCCAATGTTACTACAAACGTAAAATCTTGGAAATTCAATTGGGAAGATGATCGTCTTAGTTGAATTTGGAATAACATTCCGGTAGCAATTTGGTGGTATATTTGGAAGGAGCGCAATGCAAGAGTCTTCGAAAACAAAAGGAAAGTATTAGAAAGTATCATTAGAAATGTTAAATTACAAGCTTTCTTTTGGTCCGAATCGAATACAAAAATGTTGGGTCTAACCACAATATGGTTATAGCTCTTTGGGACTCATTATTTCGGCCCCTTTGATTTTGTGTGCTCTCTTTTATTTTTTGTTTTCTTTTCTTGTATTTTCTTGTTTTCATTGGGTTGAGGTACCCCCTTAAGTACCTCTTCTTTTCAATGAATTTCTTCTTTGTCCGATCAAAAAAAAAAATGTTAAGTGCTTGTGTAGTCTGTCTGCATTAGTATGTTAACAAAAATGATTACCAACCGTATAGGATATCATAGATGACTTCTAATTGTCCAAGAAAGATATCCTGCCATAACGATTCAAGCTCAAAAGAATGGAAAGTTGCTTGAATTGGGACTTTGTATTCCAAGAAAGAAAAAACGATATCATCACTATAAATAGACATGCGCAAGGCATGACGAGGGGGAGTTCATTCTGACATGATCATTATCGGTCCGAGTCCAAACACTGTGTTAGTTTAAGATTTTTTTCTTTTCTTTTTCTTTTCTTCTCATTGTAATAAGTAATTAATTCTTTCACGAGGACTACAGAAGAAGCCAATAAATAATATAAAAAATTCTTTTTTATAAATATTTTTTTGATTTTTAGTTGTTTTATTAATTTCTCTTCAATTACATCTTCGTTTTTTTAACTTTTTAGGATAATCGTCAGCTATTGATATTTTATAACCGAAGGAAGTTATATCTTTTTGTTAACAATAAATTTTATAGTGATTTCTAATGTTGTATTTTCCGAGACATGAGATTGATTTTGATACTGTCTCGAGTTATAACGAGAATATTTTTAGAAGATAAATGATTATTTTACATAATTAAATTGGTGGAATCCATAACCCTAATGTTCTTTTTTTCTGTTTAATAATCTATTTAGTTATCTTTTTATTTAAATTCACAAAATTCATCCATAATTATTTCTTCTTTTTTAGCACATAATTCATTTAGTAACTAGATAGATCATTATCAATCTTTGTGGGAACAACTCATATTTGTCGCTTTTACTTTGTAGACGTCGTGCAATTGTGACTATAGGTTTTTGGCCTATCACATCTCAAACACTTACTTCATTCCTACAATACTTCGGCGGGTCAGCTAATTAACATAACAAAATCTACTATTGTACATCATCCAAGATTGGATCAACATGAAGTGGATAAGCTTTTCATTTTTTCAACATGCCAACCACCTCAACCCCCCAATCTACCAGGGAGTCCACTTTATGTAGGGGAGATCTTCTCGCCACATCTTTGCACCACTACTTTAACGTCTGACACGAAAAGAAAAATGATGGATGACGAAATTCCTAACACCAGCAAGGAGGTTTGTACTTATAAACTTTTCTTCTACCCCTATTTATAACCACGTTATGCAAAAGTAACTTATCCATACCACGTGCATAAAAAGATTGATCATATCACTAGAAACTTTTTTTGGGTGCATGACTCTTTCATTAGAAAACTTCGCCCCTCGGAATGGGATAAACTAATTAACCAAAGCCAAAAAAGGAAGGAGGGATGGGCATTCAGAACAATAACGATCATAGCAAAGCTCTGTTAATGAAAAGAGTATAGAGCATCCATGAACAACTTGACTTCATCTGGGCCATCCTCTGCAAAGAGAAATAACTTAAACAACAACCCATTTTTACGGGCACTTTATCCAACCCATCTTCAACCATCCCACAATGGTAAAAATTGGCATCACCCATACTTAAAAACCTTGATCCTACACAATATGATCAATCTTTCATCATATCGGAAATCGTTTGACAACCCCTATCCAGACTAACTGGATCTCGCAGTTTACAAACATTGATCCTACATAATATCACCCTATCCAGACGATAGATGATATCATAGATCCATAAATGCTTACATGATAAACTAAACCACCTCCCTCTACTCGCAGCCAAAAGAATCATAAATATCCATCTATCTCGAGACAACCCCCTGGATAAGATTATCTGGCCACATACAAAAACTGGAAAATACACTACAACTTCGGGATACAAATGCCTAACCCGACCATCAGATCAATTGCATCAAACCCCTCTACCAGCCACCAATTTCCTGGAGACACTACCATGTCTTCCAAAAGTACAATTTTTCTTGTGGAAAACAATTAATGGAGGGCTATCAACCTTCGCTATTCTAAACCGTATCCATCTCACCAACTCCAACCTATACCCCCGTTGCCATACTGATCCAGAAACTATTGTACGCATTAATTCAATACTATCTCGCTGTAACAACATGGGACACCCTTCTCACTAGCCTACAAATCAGCCAAATACGACCGATATTACCCCAACATTCTTACCCCTTAACAACACTCCCATAACTTTTACAAACAAAAGCCCCTACCTCTACCATTACCTTTTTTTTGTCATTGTGGATAGCCATAAATGAACTAATGTATCGTCATAAGCAACCAAACACATAAAATATTATACAAATGACACTCAAACTTCAGCAGGAATTCACTTGGGCAAAAGAGACCATGCCTCCTGTTTTACGCGGTATGCCACCATCCTTAAACTCAACAAGCACCACACGATCATCAACAACCATCTCAGTAGGTTGGGTTTCCCCTAATTTAGATTGGATTAAGATAGATACGGATGGGGCGGCTAGAGGATACCCTAGAACGGGTTTCATATGCAGGGATTCGGCGATAAAAACTGTAGTAGCGGTTGCAGCCTTTGGCATCACCACCGCGTTAATAACGGAGACATGGGCCATGATTATGGCATCAAGAACGACAACTTTGAGGTGATGCGTGTCGTAAGTGTAACAAATTAATCAACATATTTCCCATTAATTAACTAGTAATATAGCGGTAGTAAGGATCGTTCTCCACAAAGAGCTGTGTAATTGAGATGTTATTTAAATTAGTAAACTATAATAAAAACAAATACTTAAGGGGGATTGGTTGTTTAATTACTAAGAATATAATAAAAAAACAATAAGAATAAAGAGATGACTAAGGAGTCCTTCGCCATTACCACTACGTGATGATGGGAATGCTTATTTACCTTCTCACCCGGTCTACAATCAGCACCACTCTCACAGCGAATAGAAACGTCTTCAGTTTTCGATCTTCAAATGTTGATGATGAACTCTTGAACTTCGTAGAACTTTGATAATTGTAACTCTTTTCCTCAATTTCTTGTTGCTTGAAACTTCTTTATATATCTCTTCTTTCCCACGACCTTATTGAACGAATACAAAAACAAATATACACTAAAACAATGTAAAACATATCTATTTTTTTTCTTTTTTCTTTTTATAAACTAAAAAAGTATGATGAAACTAATGTGGTCGTGGGAGAAGGACTTTACCACTTGATTCTTCACAACTTGTATTGTCTCGGTATCATAAACTTCATAAAAATTCACATCTTTTGCTCTTTTTTTGCTATTATACTTAGTCCTCAACTTGAATATAGAATTCTTGATCCTCCCTTTGTTGCTTGCAAACCTTGACTGTATTCAACTTTCTTTTGTGATTTTGATGTCGCTCATCTTGTTGATGATGATATGTTCCTATTGCTGCTTTGTCTAATGAATTTGGCAACTACAAACAAGACTACAAGATAGAGTTAGTAATTCTGATGACACACTCATGATTGATGGAATTAGCACTCAAGAGATCAAAAAGTAGTGCTGAAGGGGTGCGAGGTTGAGTATCTCATTATTCTACCCGGAATTTACGCAGATGAAACACTCTAAACGGAAAATATTAAAGGTTTGGTGCCGCACTCATTTATGGGAAGTCTCCATTAATGATTGATCATCTTCTCTAATATTGTATTCATTCTGCACTTAATTCGCCGCTGGCGGTTTAAGTCCCTTTTTATCGACTATTGCCTCTCAACAATTAAGAAACCCGAATATAGTTCTCTAGTTCTTTTAAGTTCAGTTATTTTGGTAAGAACCCCCTGTGTAAACTTAGCTAGAAGTATACTAAGTGACTCTAAAATCTCTAAAAGTTGGAGGTTTTCATGCTAAAACTAAAAACTAAAGTTAAAAAATCTATACACAAATACTCCTCGACACTTAAACTTTACATTATCCACAATGTAAATTGACTATGCCAGAGTAAAATCAAGATGGGAAATCATATAATGATATGCAAACTAAAAACTAAAAGCAAAAGATAAAAATACAAAACCAATGGGTTGCCTCCATTGCAGCGTTTCGTTTAACATCTTCAGCCTGACCTTCTGGTTATCGCCCGTAAACCAATAATCTGAAAATCTGGGGATCCACCCAGATGACAATCTGCAGTTCTAATAACAGCTTCACAAAAACTGTTACTTTATAGAAGTTTCCCCCACACTTAGTGTTTTCTATACTTGGAAGTGTCTAAAGAACATAAAATACAAGAACTTTTACAGTTTCAAACACATCTAGTGGTGAAACTGCATAGTGTTAGAATCAAACACAACTAGTGGTGTATAGTTAATGGTAAAATAATTTTTAGGAGTTTTAGTAGCACATACACCCAACTCTAAGTGAGGTAGTTCCTCAAAAATCGGGTTAACAACTTTTTGGGGAACTAATTCGATTAGGGGAGGATGATCAAGAGATATAAAATGATACAAAAGAATAGACAAAAATTTTACGTGATCGTCATCACGGGTATGCAATGAATCATTTACCTCATATGTGTCGTGGTCCTCTATCAAACTTTTTGAAAGTCATTCTTTATCAGTTTTTGCTTCAATCGAAATGTCAATGTCATTATAATCTTTGGAAAGCTTAATCGGGTCTTCCACGACCTTAATCAATTTGGTTCCATTCTCAATCACCGTATCTTCAACACACTCATCATCAGAATCGTAGTCTTCTCCCAGGAAGTCTAGTTCATTGGTGCAAATCCTAGGATAATTAGTATGCGTCTCCCTAGAAGAAATAACCGGGTCTAATACTTGCAAATCAACTGGCCTAAAAACATTATAATCCGGACATTCTTTCTCACTTTAATATGCGTTTGAGCATATTACCCTATTTATAACAATGGTTCTATTATACCAAGTATCCTCCTTTTGAAAAGGCGAATGATCGTAATTATTATCCGGAGTTGGAATAACTTCATTATCGTTGCAAGGAATTTACAAAGGTTGCTCATCTTCATAATAATCTTTATCGTTCTTAGGAATTTGAGAAATTGTTTTGTTTTTGAGGCCATACTTCTTCATCATCCCTATTTTACCTAGTTGAACAATTTATTCGTATAGTTTCTCTGAATTCCTTTGAATCTTTCGATGTGACTCTTTCCAATCATATTGTTGCTGATGTTGTTGTTGCAAATCATCTAACTTTTGACTGTGCTCATCTTTTTGTTAAATAAATTGCTTAATTATCCTTTGGAGTTCGTCTAACTTGGCACAAGTAGAATATGTAGTACTAGAGAAATTATTATAAACATTAGTATCCTCCCATCCTTGTGATTGTTCACTTACATACCCACCATAAGGTTATTGGTATGTACGAGAATAGCCATAAGGTTCTGCAGGGTATTGGCTGTACTGGTTGTGATTATTCTCATTGTGTGGTTGGTAGCTGTCATAACATTGAGATTGAAAACTATATTGATTACCACTATCATATGATTGATCTTGTGAACCTTACATGTTATTTCCGAATGGAAACATGACAAATCACAAGAATAAAAACCAAAATATATACCAAAATATATACCAAAATATAAAACCTGTAAAAAAAAATAACTAAAAGTTATACTTACAACCTGTTTTCAGAATTTACCTACCGCTATGACGAGAGTTGAACACCTTCAATGATTTTTTAACACCACGGGAACCTAAAAATTAGAAAAAACTAAAGAAAAACACGAAAGTATTCTAAACTACTAAAAAAACTAAAACAAATAACAAATCAATTAGCAACTGCTCCGTGGCAGTGACACTAAAAATTGATGTGTGTCGTAAGTGCAACAAATTAATCAATATATTTCCCACTAATTAACTAGTAATATTACGGTAGTAAGGATCGTTCCCACAGAGAGTTGTGTACTTGAGATGTTATTTAGATTAGCAAACTATTATAAAAATAAAAACTTAAGGGGAATTGGTTGTTTAATTACTAAAAATATAATAAAAATTCAATAAGAGTAAAGAGATGACTAAGGAGTCCTTCGCGGTTACCAACGTTAACTCAAGTAGTATACTTATCTATCTTTCTTTGAATCGTTCATCACCAACCGTATGATAACAGCTAGATCATTGATATCCTGAAAGATTCTTTTATCACTGGATACAAAAGCTATCGACTACCCAATTTTATCCATCCGGATCACCAAGTAGTAGATCGTTCAAGGTGTGTAACCTAATCGAACGCTTTAGGCTTTATGAATTTAGGTTGATCCCAGTAGTTAAACCCTTAGATCAAGGTCCACTTGCTGGTGTTGTCTTCACTCGTAATTGCTCTACAGAATCCCTCTACAAGGTCTCATGATTTATACTTGTGTACGAGTCGACAGACGATTACTTATCTTATAACTCAATACTAGCATTATAATGATTAATAAAATAATTATAATCTTGATATACCTCAGAACAATACATTTTTGGGACTATGATTCTATGAATTGACTGACTTCCGGGATCACATCGCTCTCGAGGAAACTATTTACTTTATCCTCATTATATGGGAGACCTTAGAGCTACTTAGTTTGCGGAACCACCCTAATGCCCGCGGCTTCCTAAAGGAGCAACTAGCTACAGCTGCAGACTCGCTACGGAACTTGGATACGGTTTCCCGATCGGAGATCCATGGATCACAGACGGTATCTCCCCATGGCCTTTCGCCTTGGTTGCATCCAAACAATATACAAATCAATCATAAACCATAGATGTAGTAAAAACAAACGATAATGATTAAAAATCCAAATAAACTTGTATTACTAATAAAGCTTCATGCTTAGAACATTGAATTCATCCTTAATCAACAAAAGGTTTAGCTACTTATATTACAAAGAAGAATGGTTTTCTTCCTAAAGGGGTAAACCCTAGGTTTAAGATGTAGAAGTTGTGATATAAGAGGTAGAGTATGTATAAAGATTACTTAAAAGAATATATTGTTTGAGCCTTAGATGTCTTCTTTTACAGCCTTCATTGCTTGACCCTCAAGTATACTATGTTTCTAGGGTTTGGAATCCTTCCGGGACCGTGTTTTCTTAATTTAGAAATCAATTTCGCGTCCACATATGCCCCAGGTTTGGCTAATTTGATTGGAACACTTATCATCCGAACATTCTCTTGTAGACTCTTCGAAAATATTGATTTTTAGGCTTCAGGTTCGGCTAATTCGTGGTGATGAATTATCAGTTGAACTTCTCTCTGTATACTCAATACTTTCAAGCTTGTTTTTCCTATAACTTCTTCGTACGAACTCGGAATAACCTCATTCTTTTTGCGTTGGCTTATCTTTCAATTCCCTTTAAGAAAAAGTGAAGAAATCTTGGATTTGAATGAGTGAATTTGGTATTTGGCTCTTCTCTATTGGTTGACTTCAATTCCTTGCTCATTTTAGCACTTTGTAATCCCTTTTTGGATGATTCACCTAATATGACACATAAGATAGAGAACAAGAATAATAACAAGTAATATGCAAGAATTATAGCTAAAACAAGTATGAATTTGACACTAGAAACATGTGAATTAATCACTTATCAAGAGGCAGTAAGCAAAAGTACAATTCAATACCGACTCGAAGAACCTGCTTCGATTCATTAGCTCTGATACCAAACCACCTCGGTATATAGATGAAATGATAATCGAAATCAAACACAAAATTCTGCATTGTACTATTCAACACAACTATAAAAAGTAAATCAAATAACGGATGGTCTGACGAATCATATGACAGATGGAAGAATCGAAAAACCTTTTTACGACAGTGTGGGATCATATAACCCCTCTTTTAACTCAAATTATTTTAAATGATTCTGTATGTACTTCAGTTTATGCTTCAAAAGAGAAACAAACACAACATTTCATTTGGAAATTTGTTAAAATTATTATTCGTGTTAGAAGCATCATTTCCAAGGAACGGAAATGATCCAATGCCCTCCATGCATGAAAGAAAAGAAACCATAATGCCCTATTTATAGGATGATGGGTCCTCTTATGCGTTGAATAGCATAGCCCTTTCTTTTCAGAACTGTTCCATATGAGTGGCTTTGCTGTTAGCTTGTGCTTAAGCCGTTTTTTCTTTTTTCTTTTTTTGTATTATGACACCTGATCATGTGGTGGAGTCAACTTATTTTTGCTCGAAAACATGAACTACCCTCTATTGTCATACAAATCGCTGTCAAAATGAGTTGTTTTTAACCCACACTGTCCTCCCTGATATGAGTTTGGGAATGAATATCACTAACCCCCAACCTCAACCCTCCTGGATGCCTCCACCAGTGGGTTGGATCACTATTAATACTGACTGTAGTTGGCTTATAGGTGCCAAGGATGGCATTATAGGCTATCTTTTTAAAACTCATTTAAGTAAACAAATCTATTCGGCAGCCAATACTAGTCTTAACATCATTCTGCAGGTGAAGGAGAACTCATTGGAATTTGGACTGCTCTAAAGAAGGCTGGGGATGTAAAGCTTTCCCACGTTATCCTGAAATGATACTAAAGGGATAATTCAGAAGATGAAGCTTAAAGATTAGGATGGATCTTAATTAACTGATGGAGAACGGAAGGACAGATTTTCTTACTCTTAAAATATAGCAACTTCATTGTAATTTCATCCCCAAAACTTGCAACTAGGATACTCATTTGCTAGCCGCTTGGGCTAGGAACAATAACTCTATTCTCTTGTTCGTTTTTTTTTCTTTCTTCTTGAGCATCTATTCCCTTCTTACATGGCTGTCTAGCTTACTTTAAGGACAAGACTTTATATTAGCCAGATTTATACACGTGTGTTACGCATTGAACATATATATATATATATTTTTATCATAGTTATTTTTAATTTATGATTTGGTCGGACATATTTATCTTTTTATCACAATTATTTTTAATTTTTGTTTTGGTGTGGCCGAACAAAGTCATCATATATTAAATGTTAATTGTATTAAATCCGCTTTCAGTTAGGTTTTTTTTTGATTTCTTAACGCAATTACGTTTTCCGAATACAATAGGTTTACGACTTTGGATTCAAAATACTAACGAATTCTAAATTGAATTTGGGTTCTCTTTTTATTATTATTTTCTCCCTAATATTTTTAAAAAATCATAAGTTGGCAAGCGTCCCTACTAAAACTCTCGTTTTTTCAATTCAACACTAAAATAGAAACTAAGACATCCATCCAATTCCTCTCGTTGGAGAAGAAGCATCCCCTATCCCTGATCTTGTGTACCCATTCAGCATAGATATGAGATGCAACACAAGGCTCGAAGAATAGTGTGGAGATTCTTAACGACTTTCAAAATCATCAGAATTCAACATCTAAGAGGATTTTTAATATGCAATAAGCGAAACAATTCTATAGAATATTGAAGCTTCAGTACACGAGATTGAATGGGAACAGCAGCTATGCTATTAGTTTTGGGTATCTTTCTATTTCTGGAATGAAGTAAATATTTACTCGCATGAATCAAAGAAGACTGAAACTAAAATATATGCCCATGACAATTAATCCAGTACATGATAACATTATAAAGCGTAAATGCAGATGTCTTGGGTGAAGACCTAACTTCACCTGGTCATTACCTGGTGAACATTGTATTCTTACAAACTGCACTACGTATTCACAGGCAAATATTATATTTCTCTAAATAGAAAATTAGAGTTTTGGCTCAGGAAAATATTGTATTCTCTAAATAAAAGATTAGAGTTTTGGCTCAAGTACAGAACTATCCTTTGGTCAACAGAGCCAGCAAATATAACTGTCAATACACTGGTGAGGAGGCTCTAATTTCCAAATAATTAGCTTAAAATTATTTGAGTTAACAGAGCTGAAACTTGTCACAAGAACCAGTAATAAACAGTTACACAGGCATAGATAAAATTAGCAAGCCGTATCTCCAACATTAACAGCATTTGCTCTCATGGTATCAGTACAGCAAAAAGCTAAGTCATGCCGCGAAAAGCTAAGCTAAGTCGTGCCAAGGTAATGTATTTATCCCAGCTAATTTTTTTTTGGGTCAAATACAAAATAGAGAAAGAATGATAATTTAGACTGCTTGGTTTTTAAGCTAAAAATAAAATAAACAGATACTGGCACTCTCCTTTTAAAACTTACTCCATATGCTGCAACTTGTTCAGTTATCTCGAACAAACCTATGAAGATGGCTTGACTTGCAGGGTTGTTCTTGGCTCGGATTTTCACTCATAAATACAAGCGCCCCCAAAATTAACGGAAAAAAAGAACATTGATTATCAATGAATCCTACGCAGCAAGAGCTTCTTTTTCAGGAATCTCTATTCCTTCAATCTTAGTAATTCTCAGCCTAGTCAGCTCCTGAAATCAAAATGGGTTAACGATATTTTAATATTGTACCAAACCATCAGTACCGTAATAACAAAAAGGAAATGGAAGATTATAATTTACCTGTCGATGCCCATTGGTTCGACGATAATTCTTCCTTCTCTTTTTCTTAAAAATTATTACCTTGGCATCTAAAGCCTGAAATTATTTTCGGACAGAAAAATGATGAAACCAAGGAAGAATTAAAGTACCACAAAATAGAAGGGTTCTAGTTCTACTCATTATATCTATTTGATCTCCCCAGCGGGAGAAAACTGATAGTTCAGTTATTTAAGATGATAATTATATGGAGAAAAAAAGGAGAGGAAAGAAGATAAGTCAATACAGCTCTGTCATTCTGTGACTGTTACAAGTCATAACAAGTTCCATATTATAACAAAGGTGAGGATTTCATTATACCACGTAGGTAATCTACAAAAACATAGCCAAGTAAAAATGACCCTATACGATTCTAAACTTTTAAGAGTCATTACTAATCTTTAACAGAAGATCGGTTACTCTATTTCCGATCACTAACAAGCAGATGATTTTATGCAAGCATACAATGGCTGCAAAGAAAAGTTTAAACTAAAATTAAAGAGCACGGACGGAGAATAGACAACATATACCCTGTTTAAATAATTTTCCTAACATTGTTAACAAGTACTAACTTCCAATGTATGAAAAGAAAGTAAGCCTGGAAGTCAGAAAGGTTGCATATGAAACAGATCAATAACACTCACATGTTCCTCAACGACTGCATGAACAACTGCTTCTGGCAAAATTGGCCTACCAATGATTGTCTGACTCTTTGATCCAACCATAAGAACTTTGTTCAAAATTAGCTGCAAGATGAGATTCAAGAAAGCATCGATTATGATTACCTTTTAATTGCTTAATAAACAAGTTGCACCAATGATAAAAACTGTGACTATTAAATAGCAAACTATCGTCCCTTTTTCTGTAGCTGAATTAAAGATGTGGTACTCCATGAGGCCAGAGTAAGAGCATCAGAACTCACCCACCTCAACAACCATGTGTTTACCATACAAATTACAATTCGTACACCAACACTCTCCTGCACGTATCCAGTTTAGATTTACTTCTTAATCTTTCACTTATCTATGTCGAGGTCCATTTCCTTACTACACAAACTCTATCTTGGACAGAAAGTTATATACTTATATGACTGATTCAAGGGGTCTTATGTATTTTGTATATTGTACTTAGAGAGACTAATAATAAGCAAGAGTTGTACCTACACCTCCTATTCCGAACAATTCCAGAGAGAGGTATGAGAACAAATTAGCACAAAACACCCCAAAAGACAATGTACCTTATCATTGACCTCGCAAAATTTCAATTTCTCTGTGTAAATAGTATCCTCATTGCTAACTTTGAACTGATGGGAACCAATCTATCAAAACCAACAAAAAGATAAAACAATCAGGTCAACTTTGAAGAAGAAATCAACGTCATCATCTCTACATTTGTAAAGTATAAACTACTAACCTGGACAACAGCAAAAACAGGCTCTCGAGGTGTAAAAGGTTGTTCTGTAGGATCAAGTGGACCAATTACTTTGTACCCAATAGCAGCCAATTCTTGCTCTTTATTCTCTAGTGAATATGTTCTCTCGGGAACACGATTTGATACTAATACATCATTACCAGTCTCTTCTTCATCGCTACATTCACTCAGTTCTCCTTCTTCACTTTCATCCTCACCATCAAATTCTTCTTCATCTTGTTCTTCACCTCGCTTTCCATGGCTACCCCTTTCAGATGAGAAATGTCGAGCAAATTTGGTTTTGAAGAAGTATAGTAATTCAAAATTGCGATGAAATTGGGGCAGATTTGAGGTGGGAGTTTCAAGTGGGAGACGATGATCGTTTGCAGGAAGGGCGAGAGGAGCATTCCTATTCACGATGCTATGAAGAGATGGTGCATTTGAGGAAAAGAGATATGGGCAATGGCGGGTTATGGGGTTAAGGCATCGTCTGCTTGCCATTGTTTTATTCCGTAGAATGTGAGAGATTTTTTTCTAGAGAATTCAGTGAAGCATGTTTTTCCTAAATAATACAGACAAGGGAAAACAATACAAGTTATGTAGCATATGTTTCAAAAGCTGAACCGTCCATAAAATGAATGGAGATGAATAAGATCACTTGATTATGAAAGTTAACAAACATGTAATAAACCTACTACAGAAACATGCTTGGGATGCAGGAAAGTTTGCAGTATGCAAATTTCTGCAGCTACAGCTTTTTGCAAAAAGAAACATGCTCTACTGCTTTGTACTTTTCAAATGTAACTTTGTTCAAGATCCCAATGTTATCAGAAAAAGAATACATGAAAACAAGTTTTTCATAACCAAATCAATGTCAAAAAATTCAAATTTAGTATTGAAACTAAAGTTTTTTCGATTAGCCAATTCTACTTTATTTCCAACTATCAAATTATCACGCTCAGATATAAAAAACCTACTTCAAACTAAAACCCAATGATAACAAAAACCCAAACTAAGCATTCCCCATCCTAGATACAAACTCTTGGAAAAAGTCACAAAAAACTAGATACTGTGCACTTAATAAGCAGAAATATAGAGAAGGACAAAAACAAAAAACAAAAAGCCAAAATCCTACCAATCAGAAACTGGATTGCTAGGATGCATGATTTGTTTAATTTGTTGCTTACTTCAACCAGGTAATTCGGAGAACAATTCGAAACACCAATAACTACCTCTAATTTCAATAATCAAACGCTCAGCACAAACCAATTTATAATATTCAAGTTCAGCCAATTTCAGTTAATCATTTTCACAAACACTTGTATACTTATTCACAAAACAAGTAAATAAGGGGCAAAAAAATCGTCACAACATAAAACTACAGCAAAAACACCCCGAAAGTTACATATCGAAATTACAAAAAGAGAAAGAAGTAACTATTTCAACAAACAATAAATCAATTAATCAAACATGAAGCTTTAAATCTATTCGAAACGAAAACGCTTACCACAGGCAGGTATCTAAAAATACTTTACTAGAATCACAAAGAGAAAAATGTATAGGTAGAATACATTTTCTTACCTGAAAAGAGACGATCAGTGAGATTGACGGTAATGGAGAGAGGCGAATGAAGGTTCTAGTCTAGTAATCAGAAAAATGACCCAAGAAGAAATAAAGGAGCTAAGGGAAATAGGGGTTTTGGGTCCGTTTGACCATGAAATAATATGATTGACTGGGTAAACTTGTAATTATGACTCCCAGGCCCCAAGTCTCCAAGTGACAGTATCCGGAAGTCTCCAAGTCACAGTGTCCGGAAGTCTAACTTACAAGGCTTGGTTTCGTATTGTCGTGGGTTTGTAGAAGTGTTTTGCTTTGTAAAAACAGTTGAGAATTTGATAACTATAAACTAGAAGGTTAAGCAGATTAAAATATTAGTAAATATGTGGTTCAATTGTTGTTATAGCAAACGATAAAAACATATATTTAATCTAATATAATTTTATTCTAATTTATTGGATGTAAAAATAATTTAATTTTTCAATATTAAATATATATTATATCAAATTAAAACTTAATAAATATTTAATAGATTTTTTATATTTATTATTTAAAAAATAATAATTAAAAAATATATAATATTGAATTAAAAAAAAATAATGATAGAAAATTTTAAGGGTGATTTTTATCATTTATAAAGTACAACAGGGATTAAAAGGGAAGATTCCAAATTTGTGCATGATAAACACATTTTTGTGTCTGATTTGTCCCAAATTCTTTATTTTGATAGTGCTCGATTGTGTACTAATTGTGTTATTTTATATTTTTGTAGGTATTCTTTGAAGAATAAATAATTGTGGGAAAAGTGGCTAAAAAGTGTTAAAGGCACCATGAAAATTACTAAAGGCACCCATCTATTTGATAAAGGCACCCACTCTTCAAATTCAAAATAAAAATTGGCGGGAAACTTCTTTCTGTTTCTCGGTGATGATCTAATGAGAGTATCTGTGAATATTCTTGGGCTTTATAACAAGAAAATTTTCTTACCATCTTTGCAAGAGTTTACACAAGCTAGGAAACTCGAAAAAAATCAACCAAATCTCGTGAGTATTTTTCTCTCGAAGGAAACAGATGAAAAAAAAAAGAGAAAGAAATATTGTCTCGATCTTTCTGTGTAATGTGGAGATAATATCTCCTTAAATATTTGGCAATAAGAATATCACCTCGAGTTGTTCAAGGAAACACAAAATAAAGTTTAGAAGTAAAATCAAGTTCGAGAGGAAAAACATCAACGAGAATCCCTGCCAAGATTTGTTTCAATTGAAGAGGATATATTTTTGGGTTGTTGAGGTTATAAATATAGTTGGGAGAGGTTACAGAGGGGGATGGAAAGTTTGGGTGGACCTCAGAAGGCCAACAGAGCGAATAAAAATCATTCCAGTAAAAATTCTGCTGATGCTACTGAGGAAGACGAAGAACAGAGATAAGGTGACGGTTTCTTCAACCATTCTGCCACGGTTTCTTCAACCGTTTTGCAACGTTTATATTTGCTTTACAACATTTATCTTCAAGCTCCATTGCAACAGTTAATTTGAAACGTCCAGAAAACGTTGCAGATTCCCTGTTACATTACTTTTAGCTTATTTTAATCTTTTAACACTTTTTGAGCCATGTACCAATCTTTTGAGAGTGTTTTGAGCATGATGAGCTAAACCCAACCACTGAGGCAAGGAGGAAACCATTGTTCCTAGAAAAGTGGTATATTTCTATTTTAATTGATTTTTGTAAAAAAAAAATTGATTATTTACTTTGATTAAAAATTGATTTGAAGATTTTTATCAAGCAGTTGTGATTTCTTGTGATAGAGCATGCTTAGCCTAGGGTTGTTGATGTTCTATACTTTTGATTTACAATTGTTACTTTGAAAATCTACTTTTGAAACATATTAGAATCACTTTATATGTAAAGAATTGCATGAATATTGATTAGATTGAATCACTATAATTTGTTGATCGTGGAATCCTGAGTCTCAGTGTTTTTTTTTATAATCTTGATACCAACTTTGTTTTGAGTTTTCTAGTTTAATTATTAGAATTTGAGTCTAAAAATCAGGTCTTCACAAGTTCTGAAACAAACCCATTCTTACCACTATTCTGAACCATATCAATTTTTGGCGCCGCCGACGCGGACTTGTTTTTATATTTTTTTTTAGGTTTATGTTTAGTTTAGTTAGTTTAATTAGATTTTTATTTTATTTATTTTATTTTTATTTGTTCTATTTTACGTTTCTTTGGTATTTTTCGCTGTATAATTATAGGTTTTGGATCAAAAAGAAATTGAAGCCAATGATTATATTGATTTGTTAAAGACTTGGAGAAAGATAAATCTAAAAGAACGAAAAAAAAATGACAAGAATTTTTTTTAGTTAATTTTTTTAGGGTTTTCTTTATTTTTATTTTTAGAAAATTGTATTAGAAAATTCTTATTATGTTTGTAATTATTTTAGGTATTTTTCATTTTTTTTTTAGACTTTGGACTTTTGGACTTTATTATTTTTAACCCCTACAAGGGTAATTAAATATAAACTGCACAAGAAAAGACGACAATTACGATATTGTCTCGGCCCCTCGGGTTCGTACACTGACACTTGAGTCGGTGGCCCTAGTCGACTACAAAAGATCCAACCCCTGTCTGGTACGGGAGGTAAGACTCAATCAGCCCACGAATCCCCTGCAAGTGAGTTTACTGTATTCCTTCGTATGCATATATGTTGAGGAACTGAATACAGATTTATTTTCTAGTATAAGCAAAGACTGGCCATATAAGATAAGGACTCGGATTTCATCACTGTTTCCTTCTTGCCCGCCTTAGGAACACGTTAGCTAACGCGAACCTAATCCTTAAAATTTGACTAGAAAGAAGACTGATAGGGTATCGAGCTTATTGAAAAATCTTTTGGAAGGATTGTATTGGTTACTTTGTTAGCTCAACTCAAGGATCGGGATGATTATTTTAAGTTGATTTGTGCCGCCTTGTAACCCAAGGAAATATTTTCCAAAGAGGTCGGATTATCCAAGCTCCATAGAGCTTATCTTGCTTCTCTTCAATCAACTTAATCTAATCCAGATCGGTTCAAGAGGTTTGCTAAAATTGTAACTAATTGCCTTTTTGAAGAATAGAAGTTGGTCTAGAAACAATCTAAGTGGAGCCATCATGCTTTTTGTTTGCTAGATTAAATAAGTTTGCTTGCTCGAGTCAGCCTTGCTTGTGTTTTGTTTAGAATTCCCTTCCAATTAGGAGTTATTTTTTTTTGCATGCTCAAGCCGCCTAAAGCCTTGAGTGAGCGTGTCTGGAGAAGAGATTTTATTGGTTGTTTGATCAGTGACGAGAATAGAAACTCTGTCTTTGAAATTGACAATGTAGGAAACCCATTTTTTGGGAGCCCGATTATTGCAAATTTTAGTTTTGAGAATTTGTCTCTTAGTGAGGAAGTTATTCCTAGTTTTCCAACTGTGCCAGAAATAACAACTTTAAAAGATTTGTTGAATCCCACTAGGACTTCTCATCCATCATGTATCAAGTTAGTTGTAACTCAAGCAAACTATGAGTTAAAACATGGGACCATACAGATGCTCCCAATCTTCTTAGGGAAAAAAAAATATGAAAACCCCTACTTTCACATTAGGGAATTTGAAGAAATATGTAGTACCCTAAGAATTCACAACCTGTCTGATAAAGCTTTGAAACTTAGGTTGTTTCCTTTTTCCCTGAGAGATAAGGCCAAATCTTGGTTATATAGTTTTCCATCTGAATTCATCAAAACATATGAACAGCTTACTGCTGCCTTTTTATCTAAATTTTTTCTTAGGCACAAAACATCATCTATTAGGAACGAGATTTCCATATTTGTGCAACAAGAGAGAAAATCTTTGTATATGTATTTGGAAAGGTTCAATGATTTATTGATACAATATCCCCATCACGGTTTAGAAAAGGTTAGACTAGTCCAGATCCTTTATGAAGGGCTTGATTATCCAACGACGACCATGGTCGAGTCATTGTGTACAAGGAGTTTTGATAGTAAAATTGTTGATGATGCAATGACATTTTTGAATGAATTGCCGGAAAAAGCCCAGCAATGAGAATATAGTAAGGAACCACAGAGAAATTTTTTACTGAGCAGAGCAATAGGGTAGATGGAATTCTTGAATCAGATGCCAAAATTGCAGGTATAGCAAAAAGGTTAGAAGCTTTAGAATTGAGCCAATCTAGTTGTGGAATAGAGCCCAAGTCATTTTTGGGAAGGACAGATTGTTGAAGAGCAAACCCATGCTCTTTACAATAAAAGTAGATATGATAACCATCAAAAGTTTGACACATATTTAGAAACCTATAGCCCGGGTTGGAGAAACCATCCAAACATTTTTTGGTCTAAGGACCAAAATCAAGGTCAGTCTAGTAACCCTCAGGTTCCCCCAGGTTTTGGTTATACTAAGAATCCTTCTGGACCAACATAATTGCATAGCCCTTCAGATAAGAAGATCATGAGTTTAGAAGAGTTTCTCACCATGTTAGATTAGAACACTACTGAGTTTCAACAATCGGTTGAACAAAGTTTACAGGATAATAATAGCATTGCACAAGAAAACAAACATGCTATTTCCGATCTTCGAATCCAGGTTAGTCAGATAAATGAGTCTTTGAGAGAAAAAGGTAAGTTTCCTAGTCAAACACAACCCAACCCTAGAGGAGTTCATGAGTTATCTTCTTGTGAGAAATCATCAAATCATGTGAATTCAATTAAAACCCTTATGAGTGGTAGAGTGGTAGACAATAAGGTAACCTTGCCCGATAGTGAACATGCTGTAGTTCACCCTTCTGAGCATGTAGTTGAAGAGACTGATAAAGTCTCTAAAGGGTCCAATGTGGTTCCCGTTGAGCCCGATTTTGTGCCCAGAGCCCCATTCCCACAACTTCTAGTACCAACTAGGAAGGAATCCAACTTTAATGATATATTGGAGATTTTTAAACAAGTCAACATCAATCTTCCTTTATTAGATGCAATTAGGCAGATTCCTACTTATGTCAAGTTCCTTAAGGATCTTTGTATGCGAAAGCGAAAACTTAGTGTATAGAAAAAAGCCTTTATAGCTGTTCATGTGAGTTCAATTATCCAGAACAACACAACTCCGAAGTACAAAGACCCAGGTTACTCTACCATTTCTTGCACAATAGGTAACTACCGTGTAGAGAAAGCGTTACTTGAATTAAGAGCTACTGTGAACTTACTTCCGTACCATGTGTACCTCAAGCTAGGACTTGGTGACTTAAAACCTACTCAGATAACACTTCAGTTAGCTGATAGGTCTGTGAAAATTCCTTGTGGTATTGTCGAGGATGTTCTTATTGAGGTCGATAGGTTTATTTATCATGTGGATTTTTTTATCCTATATACCCAACCTGTTGCTGACCGAAAAAACCAGATACCTGTGATATTAGGTCGCCCATTTTTAGCTACATCTAATGTGATCATTGACTGTCGAAATGGTATTATGAATTTATCTTTTGGTAATATGACTATTGAGTTGAATATATTCAATATTAGTAACCAACCCCCTGATCTAGATGACACGTGCATTGAAGAGGTGAACATGATATAAACATTAGTTCAGGAGTCATTACCAAACATCTTATCTGAAGATCCATTAGAGAGTTGTCTTTCCCATTTTGGCTTAGATTTTGACAATGATAGCATCATTGATCAAGTGAATGCTCTCTTAGAATCTACCCCTGTGTTAGATACTAACAGATGGAAATCTAAGTTTGAACCATTACCAGTTTCTAATTCTACCTTACTTCCTTCTTTAGAAGAGCCTCCTAAGTTGGACCTCAAACCATTGCCAGATACTATGAAATATGTGTTTTTAGGCCCATCTGAGACTTTGCCCATCTAATTCTACCTTAGTTCCTTCTTTAGAAGAGCCTCCTAAGTTCGAATTGGATAGTGATCAGGAAAGTAGGCTAGTGACAGTACTTCAAGACAACAAGGAAGCTTTAGGATGGACCTTAGAAGACATTAAGGGTATACGTCCTACTATTTGTATGCATCAAATTCATTTAGAGGATGACACCATACCTTCTAGGGATATGCAACGTCAACTGAACCCTAACATGAAAGAAGTAGTTCGAACTGAGGTTCTTAAGTTGTTAGATGCAGGTATTATTTATCCCATTTCAGACAATAAGTGGGTCAACCCCGTTCAGGTTGTTCCCAAGAAATCAGGTATCACTGTAGTCCAGAAAGAAAACAATGAGTTAATCCCAATCCAAGAGACCACATGGTGGCATGTTTGTATTGACTATAGAAAATTGAACAAAGTCACAAGGAAGAACCACTTTCCCCTTCCTTTCATCGACCAAATGCTAGAGCGATTATCTGGACATAGTCATTATTGCTTGTTAGATGGATACTCTGGCTATAAATTATTGTTATTGCCCTAGAAGACCAAGAGAAAACTACTTTTACCTGCCCATTTGGTAATTTTACATATAAACGTATTCCTGCCGGGTTGTGTAATGCGCCCACTACTTTTTAGCGCTGCATGATGAGCATATTTTCTGACATGGTAGAATGGTTTGTAGAGGTCTTTATGGATGATATTTCAATGTTTGGTTCATCTTTTGATGAGTTATTTCATCATTTGACATTAGTGTTGACTAGATGTAAAGAAAATAATTTAGTGCTTAATTGGGAGAAATGTCATTTTAGGGTTCGTTCATGAATTGTCTTAGGGCACATCGTATCTTCTAAGGGTATAGAGGTAGACAAATCCAAAGTTGACCTTATTAAGAATTTACAGGTTCCCAAAAACGTAAGAGATATTAGGTCATTTTTAGAGCATGTAGGTTTTTATCGTCGATTCATTAAGGATTTTAGCTTGATTTCTAGGCCTCTTTGGAATTTGCTTGAAAAAGATGTTAAGTTTTTCTTTGATGAGGCTTGTTTAGAGGCTTTCGAGAAGCTTAAGACTTTACTCACTACCGCCCCCATAGTCCAGGCACCTAACTGGAACCTGCCCTTTGAAATCATGTGCGATGCTTCAGATTATGATATTGGTATTGTGTTAGGTCAACGAGAAAAAAAAATTACTTCATGTGATTTACTATGCTAGCAAAACTATGAATGATGCCCAACTGAACTGCACCACCATAGAGAAGGAATTGTTAGCCATTGTTTTTGCCTTAAACAAGTTTAGATCCTATCTCTTAGGTTCTAAGGTCATAGTCTTTACTTTCATGATGCTTTGAAGTATCTTCGGTCCAAGAAGGATACTAAACCTAGATTGATTAGATGAATCCTTTTGTTACAAGAATTTTCTCTAGAAATTAGAGACAAAAAGGGTGCTGAAAATATAGTATCATACCACTTGTCTAGGCTTGTTTTTGATTCCCCTGATGATTCCCCTCCTGTGAGGGATATTTTTCCTGATTAACAACTTTTCCTTGTTTCCCGATTACCTTGGTATGCGAATATAGTGAACTATCTTGATACTGGTTTAATACCCCAACATTGGGGTAAACAAGATCGTTCTAGGTTTTTAGCCTAGGTTAAGCATTTATTTTGGGATGATCCTTATCTGCTTAAGTATTATCCAGACCAGATTATCAAGAGATGTATTCCTGAGAGTGACTAGTCCAGTATTATTTCCTTTTGTCACGATCATGCTTGTGGGGGTCATTTTAGTACTAAGAAAACCATTGGTAAGATATTACAGTGTGGATTCTACTGGCCTTCGTTGTTTAAAGACACTCACCGTTACTGTGTTACTTGTGAGCGTTACCAGAAGTTAGGAACCATTTCCCGTAGAAATATGATTCTTTTGAACCCTATTATAGTCATTGAGGTCTTTGATGTGTGGGGAATTGATTTTATGGGTTATTTTCCTAATTCTTTTGGTTACTGTTACATCCTTGTCGTTGTAGACTATGTGTCTAAGTGGGTTGAGGAGGTTTCATGTAGAACAAACTACCACAAGGTTGTGGGCCAACTTTTGAATGATAACATATTTGCACGTTTTGGTACACCGTGAGCTATAATTAGTGATGGAGGGTCACACTTTCGTAATCGACCATTTAGGCTTTTAATGAAAAAATATGGCATTACCCACAAAGTAGCTACCCCATATCACCCACAGACTAGTGGTCAGGCAGAGGTTTCCAATAGGGAGATTAAACATATCTTAGAGAGAACAGTTAATCCTAATCGGAAGGACTAGTCATTGAGGCTTACTGCGTTTAAGTCCCCCATTAGAATGTCACCTTATCGTCTAGTTTTTGGAAAGGCATGTCACCTTCCCGTCGAGATAGAGCATAGAGCATATTGGGCTTTAAAGTAACTTAATTTTTCGCTTGACAAGGCAGGAGCTCATAGGAAGCTCCAGCTATATGAGTTGGATGAGATTTGTAGAGATGCATACGATAGTACTAAGGAGTATAAGAACAAAATGAAACTTGTGCATGATAGAAATATTTTAAGAAAGTCATTTTCTCCAGGTCAAAAAGTTATTCTGTATGATACCCGTTTGCATCTATTCCCAGGGAAGTTACGCTCTAGGTGGACGGGCCCTTTATAGTTCACACTTTTTTCCTCATGGTACTATTGAGATTGAGACACTGGATGGTAGTAGTTCTTCAAAGGTTAACGGTCAGATATTGAAACCCTTTTTAGAGCCTTTTCCTGCATGTGATGTTGAGGAGGTCCCTCTGGAGAACCCTGCTTACCTTGATTGACCATCAAGGATGTTGTTGTACATTAGTAAATTTTTGTAGATTTTTGTTTTTATTTTTATTTTTATGTGTTTTTATCCAAAGAAGGATTGTTACGCTTCACCCAGGTACTATCTTTCTGATTTACCTATTTATTCCTCTAGTTACCTATATTTTTGGTATTGCACTTTAATTTGAAACATTGAGGACAATGTTAGGTTTAAGTTTGGGGGTAAGAGAGAAACTTTTAGTTGAATAATAAAAGTCCAAACTTTAGAAACTTGTGAACAATTCAGGATGACACTAACCATTCTAGGTAGATGAAAACATAACTCTTATCTATAGGAATTGGTGTGCCCAGCTAAATGGTCTATTCATAGAAGGATGCACTCAGGTGTTAGAAATAACATGATAATCATTGAATAAGCATATCTCGGAGTATGTCTCGACCATATCACCTTCTGTTTTTATTTTTGGAATTTTTTGTGTTTCTCTAAGTGATTTGATGGGGCATCAGTATCGAATTGTTATCACCGCCAGGGTGAAGTAGAATGTTTGAGATCAAGCCCCATTATTGTATTATTTAGACTATTATTCAAAAAAAATTTCGAGTATTGACACTTTGATAGCAATATGTGTGTGTTCTCCCTGTCTACATCGCCTAAGCAAGCGTGTAACGCAGGATCCATGAGAACTATCATGTAAGATGCTGATAAGAAGCATGCGCTTGGATTCAATTTGATCCAATCATTTTGTTAGTACATTTAATAATGTAAAGATAATTGTTTTATTTTCACTAAATCGACTGCTAGGGCCCTTGTATTTACCAGCTGAGTCGATATTAGTATAAGGATTAAGACCAGTTGGAGCGTATATCAATCCATTAGGATTCATCCTGGCAGTGACCTTCAGACAGATATGGGAAACACCGTTCACCTTAGTCAACATGTGCACCATTCATTACTTCTATATCCATCTTCTAATATATCCATGTATTTGAATTTGATTCCGAGCAATGTGAATGTTGATAATTTCCATTCAGTTATGGAACGTTTGATGATAATTTCAGTAGAGTTTTGCATTCTTATATGAATTTTGGTACGCTGAGTGCAAACTCGTGTACACCAATTGGACTCATATAAGGTAATGATTCTTATAGGCGAAAAATTTAGTATGCCAACTAAATAGCTTGTTTAGTGTCTACCCTCAATCGTTCACAAGTAACAAGAGTTTGGAGTAAAGGTTTTGTGGGTATACCTCTTTGTAAACCCTCACGAGATAAAACTCGTCCATTAGGGGACATCTAGGGGTTTAAAGGCTTGTTGCACGTGCTAAGTGCAATCGCGATGCCTGCGACACTGAGTTAGGATTTTGTATATTATATTTGCTCGAGGACTAGCAAATAATAAGTTTGGGGGTAGTTGATAAACATATTTTTGTGTCTGATCCCAAATTCTTTTATTTTGATAGTGCTCGATTGTGTACTAATTATGTTATTTTCTATGTTTGTAGGTATTTTTGGAAGAATATATAATCGTGGGAAAAGTGGTTAAAAAGTGTTAAAGGCACCAAGAAAATTACTAAAGGCACCCATTAAAAATTGATAAAGGCACCCAACTATTTGATAAAGGCACCCACTCTTCAAATTCAAAAAAAAAATTGGTGGGAAACTTCTTTCTCTTTCTCGGCGATGATATGATGAGAGTATCTGTGAGAATTCTTTGGCTTTATAACAAGAAAGTTTTCTTACCATCTTTGCAAGAGTTTACACAAGCTAGGAAACTCGGAAAAAATCAACCAAATCTCGTGAGTATTTTTCTCTCGAAGGAAACAGATGAAAAAAAAGACAAAAAAATATTATCTTGATCTTTCTATGTAATGTGGAGATAATATCTCCTTAAATATTTGGAAATAAAAATATCACCTCTAGCTGGTCAAGGAAACACAAAATAA
The DNA here is from genome assembly GCA_023531435.1 of Papaver californicum. Lineage (NCBI taxonomy): Eukaryota > Viridiplantae > Streptophyta > Magnoliopsida > Ranunculales > Papaveraceae > Papaver > Papaver californicum. The sequence goes on from JAJJMC010031210.1 coordinate 21,727,048, forward strand.
AGTTTGGAAGTAAAATCAGGTTCGAGAGGAAAAACATCAACGAGAATCCCTGACAAGATTTGTTTCAATTAAAGAGGATATATTTTTGGGTTGTTGAGGTTATAAATAGAGTTGGGAGAGGTAACAGAGGGAGATGGAAATTTTGGGTGGAGCTCGGAAGGCCAACAGAGCGAAGAAAAATCATTCCAGGAAAAATTCTGCTGCTGCTACTGAGGAAGAAGAAGAACAGAGATAAGGCGACGGTTTCTTCAACCATTCTGCCACGGTTTCTTCAACCGTTTTGCAACGTTTATCTTCACTTTACAACAGTTATCTTCAAGCTCCATTGCAACAGTTAATCTGTAACGTCCAGAAAACGTTGTAGATTCCCTGTTACATTACTTTTAGCTTATTTTAATCTTTTAACACTTTTTAAGCCATGTACCAATCTTTTGAGAGTGTTTTGAGCATGATGAGCTAAACCCAACCACTGAGGCAAGGAGGAAACTATTTTTCCAAGAAAAGTGGTATATTTCTATTTTAATTGATTTTTGTAAAAAAAAATGATTATTTTCTTTGATTAAAAATTGATTTAAGGATTTTTATTAAGCGGTTGTGATTTCTTCTGATAGAGCATGCTTAGCCTAGGGTTGTTGATGTTCTATACTTTCGATTTACAATTGTTACTTTGTAAATCTACTTTTGCAACATATTAGAATCACTTTAAATATAAAGAATTGCATGAATATTGATTAGATTGAATCACTTCAATTGGTTAATGGTGGAATCCTGAGTCTCTGTTTTTTTTTTATAATCTTGATACCAACTTTGTTTTGAGTTTTCTAGTTTAATTATTAGAATTTGAGTCTAAAAATCAAATCTTCACAAGTTCTGAAACAAACCCATTCTTACCACTATTCTACACCATATCACGTGAAAAACCGGAGTGCACGTTCCGGCCATTCCCATTGGTCTAAATAATAGCAATAGGTTTTGGTTTCTTTTGTTGTCTCTTTATTTTTTATTCTAAAGATTTTCTACATCGAAAATATATGAAATAAAAGTTGCCCAACTTCCATTAAAATTTCTTTCTTTTTTCATTGAATTTATGATTCCATAAGTGATGTTGTTCAAGATCGCGAATATTCAACAATAGAGGTTAATATTCATTCTATGATTTTTCTGCTCTTTTTATTTTATCAGGAATATCAAATACTTTTATAAGAAATTCATGACTACGAACAATCACCATAGTGAAAATAATGGTGACAAACTGATTGCAGATGGTGTGTCCACAAAGACTAACTTCTCCACGATGGATATTGATTATCCAATATATAATCTTCAGTTGCCACAACAAAAAAAGGCTAGGATATTTGTTCCCATATTTTACAATCATCTGAACAAATTCTTTGTTTATATGAATTGTTTTAAGATGTGTTTTTGGGGCTGCCTAAATGAAAGAACAAGGATCATCATTACGAAATTATCGACTTTGGATCCATAGTTGACAATTAATTACTACAATCTAAATTCAATTGCACAAGGAGTGTCGACACAGAATCAATTGAAAGACTAGAATTTAAACCCCATGGGTCAGGAAGATGATTCTTTGACTATATACAAAAGTACTGTATACATCGACTTGATTGATCCTTGCTAGGGCTTCACAGGAAACGACCGGAACCGACAGAATCGTACCTGAAACGGACCAAACCGAGGGTACAGGTACAAAAAATGAGAATCGAGTACACCAGGGTACAAGGTACAGGTTCTACCTAGGAACCGACCTGTACCAGACCGATTGTACCGAGTATTATTAACCGTTGATCAGATTTTATAGTTTCGATCTCATCCGTACCTTTCTAAGTTAGGTTACTTACTCGATCTTCTCTTCTACTTCGTCTGTGTAGTGTGTACTGTGAAAAAAGAAGAAGACAGTTCTTCTGTGTACTCAGCCCTATCGATACCACCTCCACCACCACTATCCTGTCACAACAACCACCATCAGTACCACCTTCTTCTTCTTCTTCTTCTTCTTCTTCTTCTTCTTCTTCTTCTTCTTCTCCTTCTTCTTCTTCTTCTTCTTCTTCTTCTTCTTCAATGATTCTCGATTTCAAATATCATCAGGTAATGCTAGGGTTTTACGATTTTGATTTGATTCATTTTTTTTTTCTTGATTTGATTCATTTGATTCACACCATCAGTACCCTCTCTTCAGCCACCATTTGTGCATCCCTATTCTTAATGCATGATATAATCTCTTTGCTTGACAATTTTTTGTATGCACCACCTAGTTTTAGATCCTGAACTGCGTAACATACTTCATTCTCAAATGTTATTGGGTTAGTTGAAGATGAAATCTTGGTCGTGATCTTTTACAAGCAATCATTTTGGTTTATCCTTGCCAGTAAAACTTTCCATTGTAGATAGTCGATGTTTCCTTTTTTTTTTCGTGATATATGTCTCTCTGTATTCTGAGTCTATTACTTGAATGTCTGGAAACTCAACAATGAACATATCATGGCGTATGATAGTGCCTACTGAAGACTGATGTTGTAAGATTTATACTTATAATGCCCGAATGAGAGAGTGAATGATCATCTAATACCAATCACCATTACATTAAGAAATTTGGTACGTAACAACTATTTCATATCCCTTTGCACCCAAATATATGATTAGTTTACAAAATGTCACATTGTTGGCAGCTGTACCATACTTTATCTTGAGAATCAGCCTTTTTTTAGGTAGAAATGATGAAATGTGTATGTAGTTATTTCACATATAACTTCTATTGATACAATCTCATAGTCTATAACTCATACTAATTCTGGCTGCATTTGTGCAGGTCAGGAAAACTACAAACCGATCTATTCTGACAGGTAAAAGTAACCTATAACAGTTTATGCTGCTACATGTTTAAAAAATTTCCAACAACAAATAAAACAACATCACAATGTAAGGAATTTAGACGTTGTTGCTTCATTACTAGTTACCACAGGAAACTGGCTTTATGTGATGCCCATCTCACACTTACCTTAGGGTTTCTAACAGATATCCTACAACTCATTTCTCACGCTCATCGTAGATTTTTGACCTCATGCAAGTGGATGTATTGTTATGTAAAGAGTGTCTGTGGCCCCAAAAATAGGACCAAGATGGGAACTGAGCAGGTTCTTATGACTCTATCCATCAGGTGTGAGACTCCTTTGGCTTATACACCTGACATGTTTTAGACCTTACTCTTGAGTCCTGTCTTTTATCCATATCCTGGTATGTGAGGAAGTGCTCATGTTTTTTGAGTATAGTACTGCATAAAGAATAAGTGACACCTACAACTGTAATGAATTGTGACTCATAACATACACTCCCATACACTCCCTGTATCAAAAATACATGTACAAGATCATATAATGAGGTTTGTATTTTCTTGTATATTTTATGCATTGTGACTCATAACATTATTTGGTATTTGATTTCAGATGGATGCATCAAATTCAAGTCAAGCTACAACTCTGGAAAACCTTTCGGGAACCTGTATCTTGATTAATTCGGTTACGGTGCCTTTGCTACCATTTGTTGTAAACCCCCAGTATTACATTCTGTAACTGCCTTTTGCAAGTGCAATAGAAAGCCATGTGCTTGTTTAATGTTAACCCATCAATTCCTTTTGAATCATAACATTCTGTTCAACTGTATGTTTTTGTGAAGATACTAACTGTTCAACTGTATGCTTTTGTGAAGTTACTAACTTCACCTGCTTATATATGAAGTTAATGTACACATTTCACCTGCTTATATGTGATTGTACATTTAGTCCAAGACAACTTTTCAAGAAATTTTACATATATCATTCACTATGTTTGTACATTTAGTCCAAGACAGAGCTTTTTAATTTATAAGAAAAAAAAAGGGTACATGTACAAAAACCGACCAAAACCGAGGGTACAGGTACAAGAACCGAACCGAGAGTAAAGGGTACATGGTACAGGTACACGGGTAGAGAACCGACCATAGGGAGGTACAGGTACAGGGTTCTACCAAGAACCGAGCCGAACCGACCTTTGTGCACCCCTAATCCTTGCTATAATAAAAACCCAAATCTATCTCAAAGAATAAGAAAAACAAGTACTCAAATCGTAAAAGTATCCTAAATCACTGAATATACTAGGACAATGAAGGCAGCTTCATAAACAAATCTGATGAATTTTACTTGTTTGTCTCAAGGTTAAAAGGAAGAGAAGATTTAGAAGAAAAAAAAAGATTTTGATGGAAGTCTGAAATATCCACCAGCTGCCGCTTCATTGCAATTATTCCAAATAAAAAAAATAAAGAAAAGCAAAAAATATCAAAACCACTTGTAGTTTTTTAGACCAATGAGAATAGCCGGAACGTGTATCCTGGTTTTTGAAGGGTGTGCAAATTTGGACTTAAAAAGAAAATCATATATGAAATTAATGTGGACCCATAGCTTTTGCATATGCAACTTTTAAAAGCTCATTCTCCTCAGCAATTTTAAAAGTTTAGTAATTCGCAGTGCTTTTGTTAAAAAACACTTTGAGAAAAAACTTTACCAAACACATATAAAAAAATATTATCTAATATACGTTTTCAAACTGGTTTCTAATAACACTTAAGTTGAGGATAAAACCTACGCAATGGGTGGGGTCAGGGGAGAAGCTAAGAATCTAGCTATGGCATGCGAAAAAAAAAAGCCAAAATTTTAGGGTAGACAACTATCTAAATATGGGATTTGGAACCCATTATACAAAAATAAAATAAAAATAGGCCTAGCAGCCAGCCTAGCAGGGTAGGTAATTGCTTACCTTTGCCATGGGTTGGCCCTGCCCCTGAATAGGGTTGTATATGGTATCAAAGAAACCGAGAAACCAAATTATTGTAAAAACCAAACAGAATCATTTATCAATAGATTTGGTTTTTGTTTTGGTTTTAGAAAGCAAAAAACCGATCATATTGGTTTCGGGTTTGGTTTATCAAAAATATTTTCCACTAATACTAACAAGTAATATAGCAATAATAAGGATTGTTCCCACGAGAAGCTGTGAATTATTATTTATTTTTGGTTTCTTATGTAACCAAAAATGTGTTGTAAAGTTACTATACTTAAGTAAACTAACGAAAAAAAATTAAAATAAAGTAAAATAAAGACTATCAAAGAGAAGAAAATACTGGTTAGAGGTTTCATCTTCCCTCACCGAACAAGCTCGTCAGTCGGTTAGATATAACATTCAATCCTTCTCATACCAATAATCCTAAAGCACCCTATCGCAAGATTACTTAGGCTAAACTCCTTGTATCATCAAAGGCACAAACGTGTGAAGTACTCCGCCTACGGCTAGGACTTATTCCCATGACCTAGCCATATCTAACTAGCAATTTTGGGGTGATTTTCAGTGTTACTTACAACTGGGTCGAGCTAGGCAATTCCTGGCCGTAAGTGAATCTGGATTTCACTTTTCTTTCCTCCACCATTTCGGCCTTAACTTCCTCATACGATGTCCGATTGACCTCATTCTGTTGGCGTTGGCTTCGTCTCTTCGTCCTCTACAAGATGGTATAATCCAATTATTTATATCTCTTCATATAATTTTACTACTACGTTGAGAAGCATTTTCTATCCGTATGTAAGTGAAATTCTTGTTTCACTTCTTCATCTTGTCTACTGCTAGATATTGGAACTTCCCTAGCCGTAAGTGCTTTGGAACTAACTCCAAAAGTAATTTTTAAGCTCTAACTTCTCCATTGTGTCGGAATGAATTCATTTCTTCTTCTTTAGTTGATTAATCTTCAAAATACCTAAAGAACTCAAAAAAACAAAACAAATAAAAACAATTAAATATAATATCAAACTAATGCAAATAATGCACCTATCAAATTCCTCCACACTTGTGTTTTGCTAGTGCTCGAGAAAACTATCTAACTAAACTAACCTAACTCACTTTCACGGGAATCACGGTTAAATTTAGCATGTTGCAACAAGCCTTTAAACCCATATGTGTCCTAGTGGATCAGTTATAGTCTCGTGACGGTTTACAAGGGTATATCCAAAAAACCTATACTCAAACTTTTAAATACTTCACAATCACATGATTCAACGAGCTAAAATGTAAAATTTCTACACATTATCAAGGAGTTAGAATTTATCAACGATAACAATTCTCATGCTTAACTCTTGAGTTAGGAGAAAACCAACCATATGAAAGAATCCAGCCTCGATAACGATCGAATAAGCATTTCACCTCGATTTATGCCTCACCAATAGGGTTTTATGACTCAAAAGACGCACTTTATAGTTATCATGTGTGCAGGCACGAATAAAGATATAAATCCTATCGCGTTGAATCGTGGGAAGGCAAAACCTTCCGAATTATATTTTGGTACCCTATAAAAACGTGGGACGAAAGAAACCCTTTTTTTCCCCTGATGGTCTCTAAGTAAGGAAATCAATCACTATGCAAGGATTGGAATGCTTACTTACCTTCTCACTCGATCCACAATTAACACTACTCTCACAGCAAATAGAAATTTCCTTGGCTTCTTCGGCTTCGGCTTCAACTATTGATGATAAAATCTTGAATTTGTAGAACTTTGACAATTTATAACAATTTTCCTCAAATTCTTGTTGCTTGAAAATTCCCTATATATTTCTTCTCTCCCATGACCTTATTGAATAAATAGAAAAATAAATATACACTAAAGCAATATAATTACTATTTTTTTCTTTTTTTTCCTGATTTTTTTTTTTTGAAATACAAAGATAACAATTACAAAAATAATGAAACTGAAATGTCCACGTGGAAATGACTCAATCACCTGAATCTTCACAACTTGTATTACCTTGGTATCTTAAAAACTTCAAAAACTTACATCTTTTGCTTTTATTTCTTTTTCACTTTGTTTTGTCTTCACTTTTGATATAGAATTTTGTTCATCTTTTTGTTGCTTTTAAACCTTGACTGTGTTCAAATTTCTTCGTGATGTTGATGTAGCTCCGTTTGTTGATGATGATGTGTTTCTATTGTTGCTTCGTCGAGAGAATGGTGCCAAATGCAAACAAGACTATAAGATAGAGTTAGCAATTATGTTGACACCCTCATGATTTAAGAAATAACACTCAAGAGATCAAAAAGTAGTGCTAAAATTGGTGTGAAGTTGGGTAGCTTATCATTCTACCCAGAATTAGTGTAGGATGACACACAGTCTAAAAGACAATTTTTAGACAGCTACAAAGAATTGAAGGCTTGGTGCCTCGCTTGATGTAACAATATGTAATCTCCACTAATGATTGATCAGGTTCTCTACTAATGTATTCTTTCTGCACCTAATTCTCCACCGACGGTTTAAGTCCCTTTTTGTCGACTATTGCCTCTCAAAAATTAAGAAACCCGAATATAGTTCTCAAATACTTCTAAGTTCATTTATTTCCGTAAGAACTCCGTATGTAAACTTAGCTAAAGTATACTAAGCGACTTTAAAATCTCTAAAAGTTGGAGGTTTTCATGCAAATATGTACAAAAAGTTTACAAATTCTACCTACAAAAGCGAATATTAAGATTCTAAATGCTAATGCTTAACCACTCCCCCACACTCAAACTTTACATTGTCCTTAATGTAAATTGACTCATCCAATGTAATATTCAAGGTGGGAAATTTCTACTAATGATATGAAAAACTAAGAAAACTAAAAATAAAAAGATAAAGATAGAAATACAAAACCAATGGGTTGCCTCCCATTCAACGCTAAATTTAACTTCCTCATCCTGACCTTCTGGTCATCATCCGTAAACCAACAATCTGAAAATATTGGGATCTGCCCAGATAACAATCTGCAGTTCTAATAACAACTTCACATAAATGTTAGTATATGATAGTACTAGTGAAACCATTATCATAAAGTTACCCCCACCACACTTTGTTCTTTCTACACTTGGAAATGCATATAAAACATAAAATTTGGGAACTTCTACAGGTTTCTCATGGGAAACCTGCACAATGTTAGAACCAAGCCTATCTAATGGTGGATACTTGGAAGCAAAATAATCCTTTAAAACTTTGGAAGAACCCAACTCCAATCCTAAGTGAGGTATTTTCTAAAATTTGGTTTCATTCTTGAGAAACTACTTCTATTAGAGGAGGATGATCATTAAAAATAGAATTATGCAAAGGTTAGAAAAACCTTTCACCTTCTCTTGTATTAAGGGATCCTCATTGTTCTTAAAGAAATTCCAATGAATTATTTACCTCTTGTGTATCATGGTCCTCAATCAAACTTTTTAACCAATCTTCGTCAGTTTCTACCTCAACCTAAATCTCGGAATTAACTTTATCATTGTATTCCTTGGCAAGCTCACTGGGTATTCCATAATATTACTCACTCTAGCTTCATTTCAAATATTTCATCATCTTCGATATCAGAATCTTCATCAGAATCTTCATTGACATCATATTCTCCATTAACAAAACGTCGTTTGGATTCCATATGTACGATACTACTAATTTCTTGGAGAATTTCTTCTATTGCTCTGTTATCTTCTAGTTGATATAATTTTTTCGAGAGTTTTCTTACGTTTTTACATGTTTTCCACCATTACTTACAATAGGATCACTAAACCACGACTCTTTCCGTTGAATGGCTGAATAATCATAAATACGATTATGAGTAGGGTAAGGTATACTATTGTAAAATTCCATTGGTGCAACGTTCTCTCAATTAAGTGTTGGATCAAGCCGGTCTGGTCTCTGTTGCATGTTCTTTAATTGATCTAAATTCTGCATACAACTCGAGGGGGAGCCAATTAGAAGTATAATTGTCTCACCTTTGTGGTTGTTGACCTACATACCCACCATAAGGTTGTTGGTATATATGAGAATAACCAAAAATTTCAATAGGGTATTAACAAAAACCAAAGGATATATTCTGATTGTATCCCATGGTCGGTAAGAAGTTATTGATAGATTGAGTATTATAACTAAACTGATTACCACCATATTATGCCTGATATTATACATCATACATGTTATTTCCGTAAGGAAACATGATGACACACAAAAAGTAAGAAAAAAAATCTAACTAGAAATTTAAAAAGAAATATAAAAGTGATGTATACAACCTATTTTTTGAATCTACCTTCTGCTTTTGACGATTGACGAACTCCGCCAACGAGTTGTTTACACCATGAAAACCTAAGAACCTGAAAAACACTAAAAGAAAAACAAAAAATATAAAATAAAATAAAATAAAATAAAATAAAATAAAATCTCAAACAAAAACAATTGCCAACTGCTCCCCGACAGCGGCGCCAAAAATTAATGCATGTCATTAGTACAGAAATTAATTAAGATATTTTCCACTAATACTAACAAGTAATATAGCAGTAGTAAGGATCGTTTCCATGAAGAGCTGTGAATTTTTATTTGTTTTTGATTTCTTATGTTACCAAAAAGGGGGTTGTAGAGTTATTATACTAAAGAAAACTAACAAAATAAAATAAAAATAAAGTAAAATAAAGACTGTCAACGGGAAGAAAATACTGGTTAGAGGTTTCATCTTCCTTCACCGAACAAGCTCGTCAATCGATTAGAGAAAACATTCAATCCTTCTCATACCAATAACCCTAAAACATTATATCGCAGGCTTACTCCGGAAAAACTCCTTGTATCATCAAAGGCGCAAGAGCCACTCTTTAAATCCTTCTCAATGAATAACTTGGCGCAAGATCCGCTCAAATTTAACCCAATGAAAGCAATGGTCTTCGAGAGTTGAGGTTGTTATAAGCAATATGGTGCAAGAGCCACACAGATTTTTCCTAGGTTAAGCTTCTACACATAATCGCATGGCAACATCCCGTCGTTAACAACTATGTTGTGCTACTTATGATGAAAGTTCTTCGATAATTTCGGATCTCAAACCCTAGTCTAGATTTAGATATGAATACATGACCATTCAATGTGCAACTTAAACGAGCAAATTTTTAATCATACATGGTGATATAAACAGTAGAACATAAGCGATAAAAGAGATCGTTAACATTAAAACTAACCATGCATATTGATTTACATATCTAGGACTTCCAACTACATCTACAACCAATATAATAAAGTTACCTACTCATGGATTTACTAAAACCTATGAAAAATATACAAAGAAGAAGAATGGTTTTCCTCTAAGGGAAAATCCTAGTTTTTTTATGTAGAAGATGTGATATGAGAGGTAAAATATAAGAGCTTACATGAAAGATATTTTGTTTGAGCCTTAGATGTCTTCTTTTATAGCCTTCAATGCTTGTCCCTCAAGAATACCCTCTTTCTATGGTTTAGAATCCCATTAGAACTAAGTTTGCTTGTTCTCTAAGGTTTGGAATCCTTCCGGGACCAGGCTTTACTTGTTTTAGAAGTCCATAAACGTGTCAAGTACACCGTCTACGACCAGGAATTGTTCCCACAACCTAGCCATATCTAAATAGCAATTTTTAGATGATTTCAGGGTCACTTACGGCTGGGTCGAGCTAGGCAATTCCTGGCCGTAAGTGGACCTGGATTTCACTTTTCTTTCCTCCACCATTTCGGCCATAACTTCCTCATACGATGTCCGATTGACCATATTCTGTTTGCGTTGGCTTCGTCTCTTCGTCCTCAATAATATTGTGTCTTCCGATTCTTCATATCTCTTTATATCATTTTACGGCTAGGTTGAAAAGCATTTTCTAGCCGTATGTGAGTATGGAATTCTTGTTTCACTTCTTCATCTTCTCTGTGTCTAGATATTGGAACTTTCCTAGTCGTAAGTGCTTTTGGAACTTACTCCAAAAGTATCTTTTCAGCTCTAACTTCTCTGTTGTGCCGGAATAAACTTTTTTCTTCTTCTTTAGTTGATTAATCTTCAAAGTACCTAAAGAACTCAATAAAAATAAACAAATTAAAGTATAAAAGCAAGGAAACTAACATGAAAGCAATTAAATAAAGTATCAAACTATTGCAAATAATGCACCTATTAGCTCAAAACTGAACTGAGAAATCGTTGGTTTAATCAGCGATAGATGTAATCTCTAATGTTTAATTTACACCGTCCAGTTTACCCTAATAAGTAATTTTTTTCTACTTTATTTACTTCACTTGACCCTTACTAACCCTTATTTTTTAACAGACACATACACATATTACATGGCTACAAGCAACATCACTACCTCCACCAGTGTACCAGCAGTTCACCGCCATCATTAATGGCGAATTAACACTATCATCCTCCTTGTTTTCTTCTTCTTCATCATCTTCTTCTTTTAACGGTTAATAACTTCGCCGACACATTTAGTTTTAGTCGATTTAAATAAAAAAAAATCGGTCAGAGTCTTCGTTAAAAAGGTATGTCATATCAATTTATCTTCCTAGTCTTACTTGATTCAGATGTTTTAAGTTAGAAACTTAAATTTTTTAAATTGGAGTTTCATAAAATTGATTTTGAATTTTTGCAATAAGGTTCAAGTGAAGCAGAAAAATCATGGAAGAATCTTTATCTACACCCTCAATAAGTTCTTCTTTGTAATTCCATTTTGCTATTTGGTTTCGTTATCATCCATTATCTCTATCTGTCTTTCTGTTTATAAGAGATTCAACTTGTTATCAATTTGTTAACTTTTGTTTAGGATGGGGATTGGGTATAACCTATTAGATATTATCTTGTAATAGCTTAATTAGGATTATCGTTGCAGTAGTAATACCTTGATTTTTATTTGCTAACAAATAAATGGTCATTAAGCAAGAAGCTTTAAGAGTTAAGGTTGTTGTATTTTCTAGGTAATAGTATACCAATAAGTGTACCAATGGTTATAAAAAGGCTAACATTTTTTTTTTTGCTGCTGAGAATATTTGTTGGTTTCCAATGGATAGTGTTGATAGAGGACATGCAAACCTTGATACGAACAGCATGTAGAGTATTGAGAGTACTACAAAAGTGATATCTTGTATACTTACCATACATGTTGATCAGAGTACTATTCACTATTACAAATATGCTATTAGGTGACAGTGAAGTTGTTCTACCATGTGCTGGATCGGATTTAGTTATGATCCTATCACAACGAGTAGTCATGTTGTGGGTATATTATGTGTCATTTAACTTTACTCTTGGCAGTTCTTAGGAGTATATTTGTTGAAAGTGTAGTAATCTAGTTAATTAGTGAATTTTGTTGTCAACTAAATTTTGTAACAACTCGTTTCTTTAACGTAGTAATTCTTTTTTTAATATTTTGAACTGTCAGATACATGAAACTGGTAGAATTATCAGTTTTTGATAAACCAACAATTTTACACTGGACCGAATTTGTACGGTTCTGAACCGAAACGATTTAGAAATGGTTTGGTTACGGTTTAAAAAACTAGAAAACCGAGTCTTATGGTTTTGGTTCTGGTTTATTAGAAAACCGAGCCAAAACATACCATGTACATCCCTAACAATAAGGTGAAAACATTAGCAGTATGAGATAATACATTTTGCAAGTACCATTTGACATAGTTTTATTATGGGTTGGGAGCTTAATTTGATTCGAGCGATTTTGAGCTAAAGTCACGGATTTTGAGATTTTTTTCATTTGTTCAGGTGATTTTGATTTCAATTCAGGTGTTTCTGCTTTTAATTTAGGTGTTTTTTTTCTTTCAATTCTTCATTTATTTCTTTTTATGTTGGATTTTTCGTGTTTAATTCGAAATGGTTCAAGATCTAGGTTTTTCACATTGTTCTTTTGATGGTGATGGGTCGACTATGAATGATCATGGTATTCCTCCTGGGTTTGAACAATTTCTTCAACTTCGTCCTAGTTCTCATCTTTTGGATTGGTCTTGATATTTGATAAGAAAGATAAATGGTCTCCTAAAGATACTATTGAGTATTTTTCTCCAGTTTCTGTTGATGGTGAGAAAATTAAAATGATTTCCTCTGATAAGTTTAAAGATGAGATTTTTTGTTGTGAGGATCTAGTAGTGTGAGTATTTGTGGGTAAGAAGTTACCATTTTATATGGTTCGAAATGTTGTTCCAGAATCATGGAAACCCAAAGGTAACTTTATTCTTACTATTAACGATGATAATATGTATCTTTTTGAATTTAATGTTGAGGAAAATCGTATTACTTCTCTTGAACTTGGTCACCTGTTCATTTCAAGCAAATTGTTCTTTTTTAGACCTTAGTCTAAAAATATGGAGCAAGATGTGACAGGGTTTGCGTACCTTACAAGTTTGGATGGATTTTAGAAGGTTCCTCCATATTTGTGGAGTTATACTAGATTAAGTATGATAACTAGTAACCTTGGAAACTTATAATGACTGATAATCACACTCTCAATAAAACCAGAATGAGTTATGCTAGGGTGTATGTTGAAGTGGATGCTGATTGTGATTTTCCTGCTTTATTCATGTGGTAGTGGATGTGAAAGAAATAATTGAGGTGAAAGTTGCTTACACTTGGAAACCTCATGAATATAACGAGTGTAAAAAATTTGGTCACTCTTTACTTTATTGTCCTATGAAAGTTCAAGTTCAGCCTAAAGTAGTGGAGGAATGGGTACCTAAGAACCCAATAGTGACAATGGATGCTACTGGTTGGGTTTCAAAATATCTTAAAAGGATAAGGGATCCTATAGAAGAAAGTTCTGTTGGTTCTAAAAAGGATGTTATTGCTCAAGTTTCCCCTATACAAGGAATCCTATGATGGATGCTGAAGATATTGGTTTGGGAGACATATATGTCAATCCTGTGCTTAGAGACTTGTATCTCAAGTGAAATATTAGAATGAGATTCTTTTGGGTAATAAGTTTATCATGTTGGATAGACTTAATGATACCAGTCATAAGGTTGGATATTGCACTGATAAGGAGAATATTAGTCATGATGTGCCTGGTTCTGACATTTTTTATAAGATGTATCCTTCTGGTTCCAAGCTTATTTTCAGAAGAAATCATTCATTAATAATGTTTTGGCTTCTAATTTTCTTCTTAAAGTTGCAGATCTTAAAAGGTATGCTAGAGGTACTTCTTTTTCTTCTAAATTTAAATGATGTTTAGAATTGTTAGTCAAAACATTAGAGGTTTAAATGATCCTCTTAAACAATTCAAATAAAGTTTTTAATTTGGAATATTTTTTCTATATTTGGGATTGATGCGTGTTGTGGGGGCAATCAAATTAGTGATCTTATTTCCACTCTATTAAAGAATAAGATTATAGAAGTCAAGTTCGTTCCCACAAGGAGCGAGGTGTTTCAGTTGTTTAAAGTGTCACAAATGGGGGTTTGTTTTAGGTTTTAAACAAGTAAATATGAAAGCATTAAACGTAAAGTTGTAAGCAATGGAGAGAGATATGATCGAGAAATCCTTCTTTGTTAATACTCATTTTTAATCATAGATTATCATCGATCGTAGAATAACAACTAGATCAGTGTTATCCCCAAAATTCCTATATCACTAGATACGGAAGTTCTCGCCTACAAGATTCTATTCAACCTAACCACTTAGAAATAGATCACTCATGGTGTAATTTGGTCGAATGATTTATATTTCGTGAATTTATAGGTTAATCCTAGCAATTAGACTCTTAGATCAAGGTCCACTTACTAGTGTTGTTTATACACACAATTTCTCTATGGAATCCCTCTGCAAGGTCTCGCGTTCTCTACTTGTGTACGAGTTACTGGACTATTCCTTATCTCACAACTAAATACTAGCAATAGATTAAATCAACAAATCAATTCATTTAGCAACCTAAACAATCCATCAGTCAATCATGAATATTCTTTATAATATAAACAAACGATAATCATATGAAGAACTCAAAATAGAATCATATATTAAATCAAATCATGTTTAGAACTTAGAATTCATCCTCAATCAATTAGGTTTTTAGCTACTCATGGATGTAGAAGCATCCATGTTATACATAATAGTAAGAGAATTCGTTACGATGGTGAAACCGCTCCAAACCCTAGATTTTGCTCTTTGTGTTGTTGATCTCCTCCAAGACTTGCAAATTAATGTAAAGGTGTAAAATCACCCTTCTTAATGTCTTGAGAGTCTCCTTTTATAGTACTTCATGATATATAGGGATTAGAATCTTTCTGGGACCGGGTTTCCTCCTCTTAGAAGTAAAAAACATGTCAAAATGGACCCCTTAGACTTGCCACGACCGGCATAGGTGGTTTCCCACAAGCAATGCCGACTCTTGGACCAAAATATCTCAAATTCTCTGCCCCAAAAGTTGCTACGGATGGCATAGGTGATTTCCCACAAGCAATGCCGACTCTTGGTGTTAAAAATACAAGTTTTCTTCCCTTTTTCGTGTCACGGCCGGCATTGCTTGAGTCTCTATGAGCAATGCCGACTCTTGAGCTGTAGATGACATTTTCTTCGTCTCGACTGTTTTGTCCATAACTTCTTCGTCCGAACTCGGAATGACCTCATTCTTTTTGCATTCACTTCGTATTATCGTTATCTTAAAAATGAAATTAAGAACTCCTAGATTTGAATGAGTATAAATTTGTGTTTGGATTTTCTCATGTTTTTGAGCATTCTTTGCTCCATTTCGTCACATTTCTTCCACTTCTCTTGCCTTTATACACTTGGATATTTGGAGAATTTCACTTTATAGCTCTTTTGCGAATTTTTCACTCTTCTTGATGATACACCTAATAGAAACAAATAAAGGAAAACAAGAGTAATAACAAGATAATATGCAATAATTATAGCTAAATCAAGTATGGAATGAACACTAAAATCATGTAAATTATGCACTTATCAAATTCCCCACTTAGATTTTTCTAGTCCTCGAGCAAGCCACTATTTAAACTAAACTAAAATACAACAACTCTATTTCGTCGAGAACACGGCTACACTTAGCATGTGTAACAAACCTTTAAACCTTTAGGTGTCCCTAATGGATGAGTTATAGTCCCGTGAGGGTTTACAAGAGGTATAACTTCAAAACCTACTCCAACTTCAAAGTCACAAGCATCCAAAGAGCTACGAGGACATACAGTTTCTACACATTAACAATAAGAAGAGTATAAAGAACATTATTCTCATGCTTAACTCTTGAGTTAGGAGAAAACCACCATATGAAAGAATCCAGGTTCTAGAGTGATCGAATATTTCGACTTCTGCCTCACCGCTAGGGTTTTATGACCTTGTTCTCAAAGGACGCACTTTATGGTTCTCATATATACAGGCAGGAGTGAAGACAGAAATCCTGCACACGTTGAATGATGGGAAAGAAAGGTAACCTTCCGAATTATATGAAGATGTTATCCCATAGAAATGTGGGACGAAAAAGAACCATTTTTTTTCTTTTCTTTTTTGGTGACCTCTAAGAAAGGAAATCAACCACTATATGAGGATGCGAATGCTTAGTTATCTTCTCACCCTATTCACAATCAGCACCACTCTCACAACATCTAATAGAAACGCCTTCATTCTTCGGTCTTCAACTGTTGATGATGAACTCTTGAACTTCGTAGAACCTTGGGAAATTGTAACTTTTTTCCTCATTTCCTTGTTGTTTGAAATTTCTTTATATATTTCTTCTTACCCATGGCCTTATTGAATGAAATACTAAAACAAATATACTAAAACAATGATCAACATTATTATTTTTTTTTTTTTCTTTTCAATTCTTTTATTTTTTAAAGATAATAAGATACAAACTTAAAAAATAAAATGAAACTGCTATGGCCGTGGATAAGGACTTTACCACTCGATTTTTCAAAACTTGTATTGCCTTGATATCATAAACTTCACTAACTCACATCTTTTGATTTGTTTCGCTTTTGTACATAAGTCTTCAACATGTATATAATTTTGTTCATTGTTGCTTCACCTGAATATGAAATTTGCTCTTTCTTGTACCGTTTCTTGTAAACCTTGAACGTCTTTAACTTTCTTCATATTATTGATGTCACTCGCTTGTTGATGATAATGGTGCTTCTATGGACCTGTTGTTGTCGAGAGAAAGGTGCCAACTGCAAACAAGACTACAATATATAGTTAGCAATTCTGATGGCACCCTCGTGATTGATAGAAATAACACTCAAGAGATCAAAAAAGTAGTGCTAAAATTGGCGCGAAGTTGGATAGCTCATCATTGTACCAGGAGTTTGCGCAGATGAAACACTCTAAACGGACAATTTCGACAGTTACAAAGAAATGCAGGTTTGGTGCCTCACTCATGGGTATTGAATGATCAACTTCTCTAATACTGCATTCTCTACCAGTGGTTTAATCCCATTTTTGTCAGCTCTAGCCTCTCAAGAACTAAACAACCCAAATATAGTTCTCTAATACTTCTAAGTTCAGTTATTTCGATAAGAACTCCGCATGTAAACTTAGCTAGAAGTATACAAAGTGACTCTAAATTCTCTAAAAGTTGGAGGTTTTCATGCAAATATGTACAAAAAGTTTAAAATTTTCTACCTATAAAAGTGAATACTGAAATCTATATGCTTAAACACTCCCCACGCTTAAACTTTACATTGTCCTCAATGTAAATTGACTCCTCCAATGTAAAATCAAGATGGGAAATTCCTAACATGATATGAATACAAAACCAATGGGTTGCCTCTCATGCAACGCTTGGTTTAAAGTCGTCATTCCGACTCTCTACTCTCCCGTATTACTCCCCCAGAGAGAGATAATCGCTAAACTTAAGCACATTTACATCCACATAAACGATGTTTTCGTAGTATGCCTTTAACCTATGGCCATTGACCTTGGAAACTGTCCCATATCAGAGACTAGTAATCTCAACTGCACCATGAGGAAAAACATTAGTAACAACATACGGTCCAATCCAGCGGGACCTTAGCTTTCCAGGAAATAATTTAAGACGAGAATAAAATAAAAGAACTTTCTGTCCCACAAAAAAATTCTTTCGAGAAATCATCTTGTCATGGAAAAGCTTAGTCTTCTCCTTGTATATGCGAGAACTCTCATAAGAATCATTATGAATCTCCTCTAGCTCATTAAGTTGCAGTTTCTTTGTTTGCCCGATTTATCATACTCCATGTTGCACATCTTTACCGCCCATAAAGCCTTATGCTCAAGTTTAACTGGGAGATGACAAGCTTTGCCATAAACCAACCGATATGGTGACATACCAATCGGTGTCTTGTATGCCGTTCTGTACGCCCATAATGCATCATTGAGCCTTAAGTTCCAATTTTCCGTGTAGTATTGACGGTTTTCTCTAGAATTGACTTAATCTCACGATTTGAAATTTCATCTTAAGGCGTACCAATCTTGTGTGTGACTTTGTACTTCTTGAGAAGAGCATGGAAGGATTTCCAAAAGTGTGAACCTCCATCACTGATGACCACACAGGGTGTTCCATGTCTAGTGAAAATATTTTCCTTCACAAACTCACAAACAACTTGAGAATTATTAGTAGGGGTGGCTTTAACTCCACCCATTTCGAAACATAATCCACAACAACAAGTATATAAAATTTTCCATACAAATTAAAAAAAGGGCCCATAAAATCAATTCCCCACACATCAAATATTTCTATAGCAAGAATCAGTGTGAGTGACATTTGATTTCGAGCACCTAAATTGCCCGTTCGTTGACATCTATCACAAGATTTGCAAAAAGCATATGCATCCTCAAATAGGGTGGGCCAATAAAAGCCACTCTCAAGAACTTTGAGAGCGGTACATTTAGAACCAAAATGGCCACCACAAGCATAATAATGACGAAAACATAGAATGGATTGAAATTTAGAGTCAAGTACGCACCTGCGGATAATCTGATCAGCAAAATATTTCCATAAGTAGGGCTCATCCCACACATACTGCTTGGTTATATTTTTAAGATTAATCTTTTTGAGAACTAGACATTGTACTAGGTACTTGTCTCGTAACCAAGTAGTTCACTATATAAGCGTACCAAGGTGTTGAATCTTCTATTGAGAAAAGTTGTTCGTCTAGGAAATGATCCTGTAAGGGAAGGTCCTCTTCATAAATAACAAGTCTACTAAGATGATCATCAACTGTATTCTCAACACCTTTTTTGTCTTTAATTTCTATGTTAAATTCTTGCAACAACATAATCCAACGTATAATCCTTGGCTTAGCTTCTTTCTTCTTTAGTAGGTATCTAAGTGTTGCATGATAAGAATATACAACCACTTTTGTGCCCACCAAGTATGATCTAAATTTTTCTAGTGCAAAAACTATAGCCAACAACTCTTTCTCTATGGTAGAATAGTTGATTTGTGCATTGTTTTGGGTCCTAGACATATAGTAAATCATGTGGAACAATTTTTTCACCCTTTGACCCAAAAAAGCTCCAAATGCATAGTCACTCACATCACACATCACTTGAACGGTAAACTCCAATCGAGTGACTTGATAATTGGTGCAATTGTTAACTCTTTCAATCTGTCAAAGGTATCCTTGCACTCCTGGTAGAAGTTAAAGCTAGCCTCTTTTTGCAACAATTTGCATATCGACATTGAGATTTTGGAGAAATCTTTGATAAACCGCTTGTAAAAACCTGCATGACCAAGAAACGAGCGAATCTCCCTCACCGAAGTGGGGAATTGTAAGTTATTATTAAGTATATCTTTGCTTTGTTCCTTGAGCCGTCGAGAGGACACAATGTGACCGAGCACTATACTATGGTTTACCATAAAGTGACATTTCCCCCAATTTAGAACAAGGTTAGTGTCTATGCATCTTTCTTGAACAAGTTCAAGATTTTCTAAGAAAATATCAAATGAATCGCCACAAACACTAAAATCATCCATAAATGCCTCAATGATGCGTTCCACATAGTCAGAGAATATACAAACCATACATCTCTGAAAAGTGGTTGGCCCATGCAACATCCTTCTATATACAAACATACCAAAGACACAAGTAAAAGTAGTCTTCTCGTGATCCTCTGGTGCAATAACAATCTGATTGTAACCCGAATAACCGTCCAAAAAGCAATAATGTGAATGTCCCGAAAAACCTCTCTAACATCTGATCAATAAAAGGAAAAGGAAAATGATCCTTTCGGGTAACAGAATTAAGCTTTCTGTAGTCTATGCATACTCTCTATCCTGTTTGAAATCTTGTAGGAACAAGTTCATCATCTTAATTTCTGACAACAGTAACACCAAACTGCATTGGTACCACCTGTACCGGACTAACTCATTTGCTGTCAGAAATTGGGTAAATCACCTCCACACTTAGAAATTTGAGGATCTCTTTCTTTACGTCCTCCATCATTGGTGGGTTAAGCCTACGCTGAGCATCACGTACTGTCTTTGCATCATCTTCCATTAGGATTCTACGCATGCACATGGATGGACTAATGCCTTTGATGTCAGCAATCGTCCAACCAATGTCTTTTTCGGCTCTTTCAAAACCCTAAGAAGACATTCTTCTTTTATGGAAGTGACGTTCTTTGCAATGATCACCGGAAACTCTTTTTTATCACCCAAGTAAGCGTACTTCAAGTGATCGGGAAGAGGCTTCAATTATAGTTTAGGTGCCTGCACAATAGAAGGTAAAGGAACCTCGTTAGTTACGGGTAAGAAAATATAAAAAATATTACCCGTTTGAGTTTCTTGTAGTATCGTCAAAGAACCACACATCTCCACTAGCTCTTTGGATAAGTCAACGTCCAAGTTTGGATGCCTATGAACGTCCAATTCAATGCTATTACGCGATACAACTCCAAGTTCATCTTCACTGTTCAAATCAAACATTTGTTGTGTTAGCGAACCAATAACATCGAAAGAGAAAACAGAGTGAACGTCACTAGGATAACGCATGGATTCAAATATGTTGAACCGAATCATCTCCTTATAAAATTCCATAGTAAGTCTACCACTATCAACATCAATCTTCGTCTTTGCATTTTTCATAAACGGTCTCCCAAGTAATAACGAAGTAGATGAACTACTATCTTCATTCTGCATATCCACAATATAAAAATCAACCGAAAACATTAACTTATTCAATTGAACTAACACGTACTCCACTAGTCCCTTAGGATATATATTAGACTTGTTTGCTAATTGAATGGTAATCCCTGTCTCTTTTAAAGGTCCAAGATTCAAAGAATCATAAATATCGGCTGACATACCACTTATGGAAGCTCCCAAATCAAGCAAAGCACGTTCAAACCTCTTAGTACAAATAGTAATTGGCACCATAAAGCCTCCAGGATCTGTACACTTTGCAGGTATCTTCGTTAGCAACATAGTCGTAGCACTCTTGCCCACCTTAGTGCCTTCATTAGGAATCAACCTATCCTTCTTTGTACACAAATCCTTCAAAAACTTAGCATATCTAGAAATCATTTTGATGACTTCAATAAATTGGATGTTGAGTTGCACCTTCTTGAAGATATCCATGATCTCCTTATCTTGAACTTCTTTCTAGGATTTGGAAAAATGACTAGGAAAAGGAGGTGGTACGGTAAAGGTAGGAACCGGGTCCTTATGTTGGCCGGTTGAGATTGGTTTTTCCTTTGGCACGGTTTCTTCCTTTACTTCCTTTAGTTACCACTAACCTCTTCTTGTTATTATGGATATTTAACTTTCCTCCCACTCCTTAGAGTTATAACATTGACGTGCTCTCTTGGATTCACAAAAGGTTGTGAAGGAAGCTTCGTTGATGCATGTGACTTCATTAGGTTCATATATGTTGCCATTTTCCCCATTTGAATTTGCAAGTCCCTAATGGCTGAGTCAATTTTCAACTGATTCTGATCAACTTTTTATTGCGTCTGTAAAATTGCATCTTGCTTCTTCATCATAGCCTTCATCATCTCTTCTAAACTGGAACTCTGATTTTGTTGTTGAGGTTGAACTTGTGATTGTTGAAAACCACTATGTCGCCCATGAGTCGGCATAGAAGCTGCGACTTGCTTGTTTGCATAGCTAAAATTTGGATGATCTCTCCAACCAGGATTGTAAGTGTTCGAGTAGGGATAATACCTTGGCCTATGATTAGGAAAAACAACATTTACCTCAGCCTCCTCTTCATACGAAGGAACAAGTGCACAAGCTATACGTTGTACCATATTTTCCACACTTCCCATCCGTTGCTCTATATGTGAGAAATCTCCTACCTCGTTGACTCTTCTGATACTTGAGTCATTTCTTGTGTAAATTGTTGAGCATTTGATGCCATACTCTCAATCAAACTAGTTGCCTGGGAGATCGTCTTTTCGGTAAGTGAACCACTCGTGTCTGCATCAATCAAATTCCTTTGTTCCGGAAGTAATCCTTCATAAAATTATTAATGATGAGAGTTGAGGATATGTTGTGGTGTGGGAAGGTTGCCAATAATCTCTTGTACCTCTCCCAGTTTTCATAAAATGCTACTAATCTCTTTACGAACAACGACCGCCTTAGAAGTAGGAAAATACTTCCCTATAAATAGTTTTTTCATCTCAGTCCATGTAATCAAACTCCCTGCAGGAAGATAATACAACCACTATTCAGCTAGATCTATTAAAGAAAATGGAAAAGCTTGCAGCATAGCCTTATTATTGTCTTCGATACCTTGCTGAATACTTGTCATCTTGTGCTGAAATACTTAAAGATGACGGTTCGGATCTTCGCTTGGAAGTCCCTTGAACTTCGGAAAATGGTGAATAAGATTCGACTTCATCTCCACCGTGTCAGCTAGAGTAATACACAATGGTTGTGAATCTAAGAATGGAGATGTCAACTCTCGTATATTCTTCTACAGAGGTTGAGGACCACCCATCTCTTCTATGTGATCTTCCTCTTTATCCAAATCTGATATTCATTTGTTGAAGAACTAGAAGGAATCGGAGTGTTTAGTGCTCGAACGAAGTCCCTTTTTAGTAAAGTGCCTGATTGAAAACGTATACTAATAGGACTTGGTTTACCTTATTTAAGCATTCACCAAAGAGATTGTTCCTGAAACCAAAAATACCTAGAAAAAAAAGTTAAAAACTAAAATAAACCTAAAAACAAAAATAAACGAAAATAAATAACAACTAAAACCAATTGTTCCCCAGTAATGGCACTAAAATTTGATGCGTGTCGTGGGTATAATTTAATTAGTGATCTTATTTCCACTCGATTAAAGAATAATATAATGGAAGTCATGTTCCTTTCCACGAGGAGCGAGGTGTTTGAGTTGCTTAAAGTGTCACAAGAGGGGGTTTATTTTAGGTTTTAAACAAGTAAATATTAAAGCAATTAAACGTATGGTTGTAAGCAATGAAGATAAATATGATCGATGAATCCTTCTTTGTTACTTCATCAAGTTAATATATTCATCTACTCATTGTTAATCATAGATTATCACCGACCTTAGAATAACAGCTAGATCAGTGTTGTCCCTGAAATTCCTTATATCACTAGATACAGAAGTTCCCACCTACCATATTCTATTCAACCTAACCATCTAGTAGTAGATCACTCATGGTGTAATTTGGTTGAATGATTTATATTTCGTGAATTTATAGGTTAATCCTAGCAATTAGACTCTTAGATCAAGGTCCACTTACTAGTGTTGTTTATACACACAATTGCTCCACGGAATCCCTCTGCAAATTCTCGTGTTCTCTACTTGTGTACGAGTCAATGGACTATTCCTTATCTCACAACTCAATACTAGCAATATATTAAATCAATAAATCAATTCATTTGGCCACCTAAACAATCGATAAATCAATCATGAACATTCTTTATAGTATAAACAAACGATAATCATATGAAAAACTCAAAATACAATCATATATTAAATCAAATCATGTTTAGAACTTAGAATTCATCCTCAATCAATTAGGTTTAGCTACTGATGGATGTAGAAGCATCCATGTTATATATAATAGTAATAGAATTCGTTGCGATGGTGAAACCGCTCCAAACCCTAGCTTTTGCTCCTTGTGTTGTTGATCTCCTCCAAGACTTCCAAAATTAATGTAAAAGTGTAAAAACATCCCTTCTTAATGTCTTGAGAATCTCCTTTTATAGTACTTCATGATATCTAGGGATTAGAATCTTTACGGGACCGGGTTTCCTCCTCTTAGAAGTAAAAAACATGTCAAAATGGACCCTTTAGACTTGCCACGACCGGCATAGGTGGTTTTCCACAAGTAATGCCGAGTCTTGGACCAAAATATCTCAAATTCTCTGCCCCCAAAATTGCTAAGGACGGCATAGGTGATTTCCCACAAGCAATGACAACTCTTGGTGTTAAAAAAATACAATTTTTCTGCCCCTTTTCGTGTCACGGCATGAATTGCTTGAGTCTTTATGAGCAATGCCGACTCTTGAGCTGTAGATGACATTTTATTCGTCTCGACTGTTTTGTCCATAACTTCTTCGTCCGAACTCGGAATGACATCATTCTTTTTGCGTTCACTTTGTATTATAGTTATCATCAGAATAGTATTAAGAAATCCTAGATTTGAATGAGTAGAATTGGTGTTTTGCTTTTCTCATGTTTGTGAGCATTCTTTGCTCCATTTCGTCGCATCCACTTCTCTTGCCTCTATGCACTTGGATATTTGGAGAACTTCACTTTATAGATATTTTGCAGACTTTTTCACTCTTCTTGGGATGATTCATCTAATAGAAACAAATTAAGAAAAACAAGAGTAACAACAAGATAATATGCAAGAATTATAGTTAAATCAAGTATGAAATGAACACTAAAATCATGTAAATTATGCACTTATCAGGGATTCTTGAAACTCATGTTCAAGATTTGAATAAGATTAGGATAAGATAATATGAATCATGTTTAGTTTTCTCGTAAGGTTTTCTATGATTATAATGCTAGACCTTGGATTGTTTTGGGAGACGTTAATTTATTGTTATCTTCTTTATAAAGCGGGTTGTGCTCAAATTTTACTTCATCATTATGTGGACTTTTTAAATTATACTCAATATACTCATTTGTTTGACTTAAGATTTTCTGGTTGTTTCTTTATTTTGAATAAAATCTAAATTGATAGAGTTTTGGTTATTATGGAATGGATTCAACAATTTCAGTTATCTGCTGCTGAATTTTTGTTTCATGGGATTTTTGTCACTCTCCTTGTATGGTGTCAATTTTTGAGAACATGAAGCATGGTCCACCTCCTTTTAGGTTTTCTAATTTTCTTAATAAATAATTGGATTTCCTTGTTATTGTTCAAAGAGTTTCGGATTACAAAGTCAAAGGTAATCCTATGTATATGTTAGTTTCTAAATTGATGAGAGTTAAGAAGGATATAATTCTTTGGAAGAAGAAAAGGTTCAAGTGTTTTTGATCTCTTTTTCATCAAGATAAAGAGAATATGGATGATGATCAATTACTTCTTCAGTCTGACCCTCTTAATCAAGATTTTGCTTTAAAATAAATATCTTGTATTCAAGAGTATGCTAAGCTTATAAAATATGGGATTTTGAGGGTAATTAAGAAAAAAATCCATAGTGAAATGGCCCTACATCGGTAACTATAATACTTACTTTTATCATAATTCTTTGAAAGAAGAAATATCTAAGAATAATATTTTCTCGCTTACTAATAGTGATAGTGTGAAACTTGAGGGGGGGGGGGGGGGGGGTAAGAGATAGCTCTGGAATGTAATTCCTATTACTATGAGTATTTTGATAATCCTAGTGTTGGTGTTCAAGAGGATCTATTCAAAGGTGTGGAGTTTGCTAGTTGTATTCAACAAAGTGATGTGCCTAACCGGACTAAGCTTGTTTCTATAGAGGAAATATTTGTTGTTTCAGCTTACATTGGGTTAGTGAAGCTCCTGGACCAGATGGTTTTTCAATCCACTTCTTCAAAGCTAGCTGGTTTGTGGTGGGAAATGACTTTGTTGCTTGTATTCAATTTTTTTCCCAATAAGTCTAAGCTCATGAAAGAGGTAAATAATAGTTTTATTATTCTTATTGCTTAGCAGGAGAATCCCTATGTTGTTGCTAACTTTAGGCCCATATACTGTTGTGATGTTATTTATAAATGCATTACCAAGATAATTGCTCTTAGAATGAGAAAATTATTCGATGGTTTGATTATCTCCAATCAATCTTCCTTTATTTCTGGCAAAGCCATCCGGGACAATATTTTGGTTGCTCATGAGATTGTTATAAACTATCACATATCTCATGCATCTTCTAGATGTGTATGTGTACCCTAATATTCTTGCACTAAATATTTACTAAGTGTAACATTATAATATGTCACGTCAGCATCCCTGCCACGTCATCTGGTGTCCAACTGAATAACCGCGACATGACAGAGAGGTCGTCCGGCCGCGACATGACAAAATATCGTCTAGTCGCAGCTGGACCAACGGTCGGCGGCCATGCATCCGTCCACTACAAACGGCGACCACGACTGACGGCCATCAATCTGGCCGGCGGCCACTACATCCGTCCAGGGAAGACGACCATGCATCCGACCACACAGTCAAGCCGAGTTGGCTAAGCCACAAGCCAATATCATTGGGGATGGATTTTTCCGTCCAACTGTGGTGTTGTTTTGATGTTTACACCCCTCTGTTTGGGCTTGGTCGTTTTCACCTTTACTTGGGCTTGGCTATTTACGCCCTTGCCCTTATACCACAACCCTAAAATAAATTCTTATAAGTTTTTGGAATACTTGCTATCCAAGGCATACAAAGGAAGCTTCTGGAATAATCCTGATGACTTGCAGGATAAGTCATCATGAGTCATGATTTATCTCGAAATTAAGGTTGATCCCCAAGACATAAGTATATAATTACAGGGAACCTAAACCCTAAAAGGTACGCAATATTTTCTACACAATCTCCTGTGAAAAACTCTAGCTAACTTAAGCATCAGAAGGTTTTTTGAAGGTACCCCCCTAACTCTATTCGTGTGGTAAAAAGGTTGCATAAATCATCAACATCAACATCTACGTGGGTGTTTAGGTAAGATATATCTTTGCAGAAAAATTTTGGCGCTGACTAAAGGGAGGCGAAAAAAAAGACCATGTTTTCCCTTAACTGAAGTATGGTGAGAATTAAACAAACTGCTCGAAGGGTAGTTTCTGATGGCAAACCCCGTCACCGAGGGAGAGATAAATTCAATGAACGAGCAGATCCATTAAAAATTAACGAGGATGAAGTTCTATCACCACCCATGGTGAATTAATGGATCCTCGGTTTTAGAGACTCGAAGATACGGAAAAAAACAAATGCTCGAGGATCTTGAATGAGTCGATGAGTTTATTCCGGACAAGGAAAATATGCATGTGCATCTTTTCACAAAACAAGAGAAACCTACATGATCAACGATATGGACAAATATCAACTCCTAGCTCAGATTCAGAGCTATTGCGCGACCAGTTGTATGATACGGAGAAGGAGAAGGCTCATCTAAGATTGGAACTTGAAAACCAGGTT
>JAJJMC010031210.1:21756629-21805561 GCA_023531435.1 Papaver californicum
GGGAAGCTGCTGCTGGATAACCGCAGCGGTGCCCGTTGAAAACCCCACACTGCCGGATAACCGCAGTGGCTAAGTGGGGACAATATCGGTGGAAGGTCGGGTCATTACAAAATGGTATTAGAGCCGACGACGGATCACCTGCCGAGGGTGAG
The DNA here is from genome assembly GCA_023531435.1 of Papaver californicum. NCBI lineage: Eukaryota > Viridiplantae > Streptophyta > Magnoliopsida > Ranunculales > Papaveraceae > Papaver > Papaver californicum. Next base: position 21,756,782 of record JAJJMC010031210.1, read on the forward strand.
AGAGTACGCTGGACGGAGTATTCCAGGTATTGGTCTCATGGGTGGTAGGGAACGTCGGAGATCTGGGCTTGAATAATATTCCGGATCCAAGGACGACTCCAATTTAAGGTGGTGGTATTGTAATACCCCAATTCGGCAGGTAGGGTTCGCCGTATGGAATATAGGTAGTGGTTTGTCCTTTCCTAACACCGATGCCTTTTCAGCACAACTGGCGCAGAGTTGGTAAAAAGCTCTGCAGTTAAGCGTGCTCGGGCGGGAGTAATCCAGGGATGGGTGACTTTCTGGGAAGCTGCTGCTGGATAACCGCAGCGGTGCCCGTTAAAAACCCCACACTGCCGGATAACCGCAGTGGCTAAGTGGGGACAGTATCGGTGGAAGGTCGGGTCATTACAAGAAGTGACCAGATGGCATCCCATAGATGTCATGAGAATGCAGTGGATAATTACCGAAAATCAGAGGTGAGGGGGAACCGCATCCTACGGATCGAGAAGAAATATCAATTACAGAATCCTCTCCTACCGGAATCATATATGGAGGAGGATGCAGCAGACCCCACAACAGTAAAAAAAACTTGTGAAAGTCCATATTGGGAGCGAGAAACACAAAACCACGTTCGTAGGGGATGATTTACCAGCGGACGAACTTGATGGTGTGATTAAACTATAAAGAGCAAACGTTGATGTTCTAGCATGGATTTTTACTGATATGCTAGGGATAAATCCGGATGTTGCATGTCACTCTCTAAACATTGTCGAGAAGTTCCACCCTGTTCGCCAGAAAATTCGGAACATGGCATAGAGCAAAAAATAAGGAGTAACAGAAGAAGTCGGGAAGTTTTTGGAGGAAGGTTTTATTCAAGCAGTCAAGTACCCAGGATGGTTGTGTAATATAGTAGCCATTCCGAAAATTAAATAACGGGAATATACGTGTCTCCATTGAATATACTGATCTGAATAAAGCATGCCTGAGTGATCCATACCCACTTCCGAGAATAAAGGATATGGTGGATGCAACTTACGGATACACGAGACTGTCATTCATGGATGGTTACTGTGGATACAATCAGATACCTTTGAACAAAGAAAATCAAGAGCATATTGACTTTGTTAATGATAAATGAGTTTACTGCTATACTGTAATATTGTTCGGGTTGAAGAATACATGAACGACCTACCAACACTTGGTAAACGACATGTTCAAAGATTTGATTGGAAAAATGATGGAGATACATATCGATGGTATGGTGGTGAAATATGAAAAAAATGAGTCTCACTTGCTCGATTTGCAGAAGATATTCGATATTTTCAGGAGATATCGGATAAAACACAATCCAGAAAATGCTCGTTCGGGTTATTCTCAGGAAAGTTCCTTAGATACTTGATGATCCAAAGAGGAATCGAGGTGAATCCAGAACAAATCATATCCATTAGGGATATGCCATCCCCAAAGACTAAGAAAGAGGTCCGAAAGTTGACAGGATAGTTAGCATCTTTAAATCAATTCATTTCACACTCCTTAGATCGGTGTAAACCATTTTTTGATGTTTTGAAAAAGCCAGTAAACTTTGGGTGGAAATGCCTCAAAGTAGTATCCGTCTACTCCCTCAATTCTAGTAAGTCCAAAAACTAGGAAAGCAATCTGAATTTATTGGCTGCGACTGAAAATGCTATAAGTGCAATGCTATCGGTTACTGATCCATTGAAGAAGCCTGTTTACTTCGTTAGTAAATCTCTGACGGGGGAGGAAACACGATACGTAAAATTGAAAGAATAACACTTGATTTACTTTACGTATCTCGCCGCCTCAAGCCTTATTCCAGGGAAGAGAAATTATAGTCTAACATGAATATCTATTGAATAAAATCTTAAAAAGAGTTGACGACTCAAGCCGTTTGGCCATATGGTCAAAATGTTTGGAGCTTATGAAATCAGATACGAAACTAGAACTTCTGAGAAATGACATGATCTAGATAAACTGTGAGCAGATTTTCTTGTGGACGATATAAACATAATTATTGATGAAAAGGAAAAATTGAGCAAACCCGTTGATCCAACCACTAATCTGAATGGGGACGAGTCTATGATAGAGGTCGATATGTACAAACCACAATGGATCCTCAAATTTTGACGGGGATTGTGTTGGATGTATTTTCCTTACTCCTGAAGGATCGAAACCGAAAAAGTGACCGAGTTGGGTTTCCGCGTATCAAATAATGAATCTTTATATGAAGCACCAATTGTTTGTTTGAAAGCCATCAAAAATTGGGGGTGAATAATGTAAAGATGATAACTGACTCTATGTTGGTAGTCAATCAGTTCCTAGGCTCCTACAGGGTACATCCAGAGTACATGAAATATCATTCCAATAGTGACCTAGACTGGCGCCAACCCTCGATACTTGACAACCAGTGAACTTCCTGATGATATGTATCTCACTTCAAAGATTACCAAACATTCATGGAGATACTCGATAATCGAAGGAGAGTTATGCCGTAATCCAGTGGCTTTAGAGACATTTTTTTTATGTATATCCACCAAGGAAGGACAAACGATATTGGAAGATGCTCAGATAAAATATGTGGCAACCACACTGGTGGACACAGTTTTACGCTTAGAGTGCTTACCCAAGGATATTTCTGGATGTATATGCAAAAAGACGCAAAAGAGTACCAAAGAAGTGTGTGGCTTGCCAAGAGCATGTTCCAATTTTGAAGAAACCCGCCAACGAATTGCATCCGGCTTGAGTCCATGGTCCTTCGCTAAGTGGGGACTAGATGTCGCGGACCGCTCAATCGAGCTCTTGGAGGGGTAAGGTTTTATTGGCTTCCACTGACTACTTTACCAAATGGGTTGAAGCAACAACATTAGTGCATCTGGGTAGACACGATGTACGAAGATTCCTTTAGGAAAATATTATCTACAGATTTGGAATCCCGCATGAATTGATGTCAAATAACGGGAATCATTTTGATTCCGGATTGATTAAAGACTTCTACGAGAATATAAATATTCGATACAATTTCTCAACTCCTTATTACGCTCAAAGCAATAGGAAGGAAGAAGCAACAAATCGTATTATCATGGAAAACCTCAAGAAAATGCCAGGAAAAGCTAAGGGAAAATATGAGGAATTTCCAGGAGTCCTATGGTCTTACCGAACGACTTTAAAAAGATCTACTGGTTCTCCCCCCTTTATACTGGCATACGGAACTGGGGCAGTCATCCCCACCGAGATGCACCTAAGCACTACCAAGACTCGAGTAATCGGGTCAGGAAACAATGAGACAGTTCTGGCTTTGGATAAAGAGTTGCTAGAAGAGAAGAGAGAAGCAACACTATAACGGTTGGTGCGATACCAACAAACAGTCAAGCTAAGCTACGACCGAAAGGTCAAGGAACAAGTATTTAAACTAGGAGAGTACGTGCTGAAGAAAACTTGAGTGAAAACAATGGAACCCAATTGCGGGAAGCTCTGAGAAAATTGGGAGGGTCCAAATATAGTAGATAGAACTGCATCTGGTGGTTCTTACTAACTAAAAAATCTTGATGGGACTGAAGACTCCATACCATGGAAACCTTGGAACTATTTCCACCTGAAAAGGTTTTTCCACTAGTTAGATTTCGTGAAAGTAGTTTTGTTAATATCCCACTCTGGTGCACTCTTTTTTCTTTGTGTTGGTTTCATCCCAATAGGTGTTCCACACAGTGGTTTTAGTGATGCAATTTTTGTCGGGCAATGGGTATTTGTTTTGTTGTCCTGTTCATATGTTTAGTTCAACATTATTTTGGTAGTCCTTATTTCGGTTGTTCGTATTTAATTTTCTAAACTATTACGGAGGATTTGAATCCATAGTCAGTTTGGTATGACAAAGATATACTGTATGAGGCTGTAGATAGTCACACAAGACATGAAATCTCAAGTAATAATGCAGATAAGGTATATGCACGGTTTGAGTATTTTGACCCCATATCAAGTATGGGACATCAAAAAATGTAACAAGCGTTTTCACATGCCAAGGCATACGAAGACGCACACTTTTCAACTTTGCGCGCATCTTGAATAGTAGGATTGGCCCCTACATGAACTTGAGATAGCAAAACCTCTACTATTCACCCCATGCGTGAGCGAAATGCAACAAGGTAGTGCACCCTTCTACGAGTATTGAGCATCATGATACTCTCTATTTGCTGTCGACGAGCGCTTGGGAGCGAGTTGTGTAGCAGCTCATGCAAAATTCAAGGGAAATCGAACTTCTTAAACCAATAACAGGTTATTGATTAAAAGGGGGTGATGTTTGTACCTTTATATTTTGGAACTAAATATTCGCCGAGTGTAGCATTGTAATATACCACGTCAGCTGGTATTTAACTGAATAACCGTGATATGATAGAGAGGTCGTTTAATCGCGACTGGAAAAATATCGTCCAGTCGAATCCGGACTAAGGCTGGTGGCCACAACCGATGACCACGTCTGGTAACCACGGACGACAGCTATGCATCCGGCCACTACATCTAGCCACGTTCGGAAGTCACTACATTTGGCCAGGGTCGGCGTCCATGCATCCGGCCACTTCCAGTAGTCAAGCCAGCTATTGGCTAAGCCGCGAGCCAAGATCATTGGGGCTGGATTTTTCCATCGAACTGTGGTGTTGGTTTGAATGTTTGCACCCCTTTGTTTGGGCTTGGTCGTTTGCACCTCTATTTGGTCTTGCCCATTTGCGCCTTTGCCCTTGCCCATATACTACAACCCTAAAATAAAATTCTAGAAGTTTCTGGAATACTTGCTAGCCAAGGCATACAAAGGAAGATTCTGGAACATTCATGATGACTTGCAGGATAAGTTATCACGAGTCATGACTTATCTCAAAATTAGGGTTGATCCCCAAGACATATGCATATAAGTACAGGGAACTTGAATCATAAAGGTATGCAGTCTTTTCTACACAATCTCCTGTGAAAAACCTTAGCTAACTTACGTATTGGAGTGTTTTTTGCAGGTATCCCCAACTTTATTCGTGTGGATTTTTTTTTGTAGAGATCATTAACATCAACATAATCAACATCTACGTGGGTGTTTGGGTAAAATATATTTTTACACTGCTCTTAAGATTGATCATAGGATAGCTCATGATAGAGTGAGTTGGCAGGCCATCTTGTTTGTTTTGAAAATAATGGGTTTTCTTGATCTGTTTATTGAGTGGATTGATATTTGTATTTCTACTTCGAAGTTCTCCATCTTATCAATGATTCCCCTTATGGACTTTTTGGAGCTAAAAGAGGACTTAGACATAGTTTTCCTCTATCTCTTTACCTGTATGTGCTAGTTATAGAAATTTTTAGTTGTACAATCCTCCAACAAGTGCAGCTTAGGAAATATGGTTTTCATCCTAGATGCAAGTTGACTAAGTTAACTTACTTATGTTTTGTTGGTGATCTTTTAATGTTCTTTAAAGGCAATGTGGATGTTGCTTCTAGTCTTAAATCTTCTCTTGATTCTTTTAGCTTGTGATCTGGTCTTCAAATAAATAGGCAGAAGACTCTCTGTTTTAAATTATGTTGTTGACAGTATGAGTCATAATAATATCCTTTAAATTCTTGATTTCACTGTTGGTGAGTCGCATGTTAGATACTTGGAAGTCCAAATTCCTTGCTTACCCTAGTAGATTACTTCTTATGAAATATATGTTATCTGGGATGGTTTTCTTCTGGTTTTCTTGCTTTATTCTTCTTAAAAGAGATATTAAAGAGCTTAATTCTACGTTTAAAAGATTAATGTGGAGTGGCCCTGATTAGGAAGTATAGTATTGTGTTGAATTAGGGTTTGCCAATATTATGATAAAGGTGATCTCAGAGTTAAAGATTTAGAGCTAACTAATATGGTTGCTAACTTGAGACACATTTGGGATTTTGTGTCTGAGAAGAAGACTATATGAACTGAGTGGGTTCATGCAAACTTAATAAAAGGTCAGGAGTTCTGGAATTTAAGAATTCCTCAGGATTGTTCCTGGTGTTGGAAAAGAATTCTTGAAAATACAGAGATTGCTAAAAAGTTGTTGGGAGTGGTTTTAGGGAATGGTTTCAATGCCAACTTTACTGGTGATAGATGGCTCGTTGATTGATTTGGTGGATCCTGAGGTTATCACTGACATTGCTGCTAATCAAAATTCTTTGGTTGCTGATTTCCTTTGTGATGGGCGGTAGAATTTTTCCACTATGGTTGAAGATAACATTGCTACTATTATTAGTCATATCTCTGTTGTTGAGTTTAATATTGATGGGAATGACTTGATTGTATACACTTCTAATGCTTCCGGAAAGTATTGTATGAGAGATACTTATAGTGCCATGAGTAATTAATTAGATATGTCTACTTGGAAATATCTTATTTGGTTTGAAAGTTACACACCTAGACATTCATTTATGGCTTGGTTAATTATTCCAAAGAGGTTAAAAATTAGAAGAAAGTTAGTCAGTTGGGGTGTTATCCAAGATGCTTCTTGTATCCTGTGTGGTAATGCTATTGAGACTGAAGAACGCCTTTTTCATAAGTGCTTTTTCTCTGCTATGATTTGGAGAGTTTTATTTTTGAAGCTGGGTTATGTCAGATATGTTGCTCTTACCTGGAATGAGGAAGTTAATTATTGCATGACAATTTCAGTGGTTATTGTACGACTACCATTAATAAGTTAGTGTTCAATTTATGTATCATATTTGGAGAGAGAAGAACATCAGGGTGTTAAGGTCTCAGTTTAATTATGTTTATCAGGTGAGTAGGCTTATTGTCAAGGATCTTCGTTTTAAGATGGAAGCTAAAATTCATGAGGAGACTGGTAACCATACTGTCAGATGGTTTTTGGAAAGGTGGAAGGTGGGGTGCTAAGTTCTCTCTGTTGATACTATTGCACCTGGATAGCTCCTTCTGTTGATGAGATTATTCTAAATTCTAATGGTTCTTTGAAAGAGGAGTCTGGAAGGTTTGGTGCTATTTTGAGGAACTCTAGTAGTGATGCTTTGGATGCCGCCTATGGTGGTTGTTTCCCTATTTTTGTGCTGGCTCATGAGCTGCAAGGTGTTGAATTAGGTTTGAAGAAGGATGTCCAACTGGGTGTTATTAATATTTATACTGCAATTGGTTCCATGACAGTTTTTAACTTGCTCACTAATCCAGATGATGACCCCCTTAGATTATTATGTAGTCATGGATGAGGGTTAAAACTTAGGGAGAGACTCAGGTCCTGAAAAGTTTATCATTGTTTCAGAGAAACAAATAGAGCTACTGATTTTGTTGGCAAGTAAACATCCCGCATGCATGTGGAAGCAAATTAGAAGCGATGATTTCTCCCCTGACTTCATGGAGATTCTTGTTGCTGTCAAGGATTAGGTGGTCTTCATCAGAAGAAAGAAGATTGGCATGAGTTAGTTTCGAGTTATTTTTTCGTTCTTGTTATTTGTTAAGTTGTTAATTTGTTTTGCTTTTTTTGTTGTTTGGGTTCCTATAACCCAGCTTATCGCGTCAAAAAAAAGTACCATTTGAGATTATAAATGGCACTACCAGAGGCTTTGACAACACCGATAATTTTAATGCATTGCAAGTTGTGTTTATTAGCCCTCCAAATTCTGCAGGTGGTGCTTTTAATTTGTTTCAGCTTGTTCCAGATGTAACGCAAAAACTAGAAGGAATACACTTTGCTCCACTAAAATGTTCTAAATAAGCTTTGAATGGTATGGAGCTTTTAATAAAAACATATTTTAAGGACTCCCGTATAAACTAAAATTTAATAGGATCGTTTTGTAGTAAATATAATATTTTCTTATTTTAATATTTTTAATAATAGCTAAAATATCGTTAATTAATTTATGTTAATAAAATTAATTAATTTAGTTAATTAAATATGAGTTGTTAAATTAGATTAGAGAATTTAATTTATAATTTTTTTTTTAGTTTTTTATATCCCGATACGACTAGATTTGACATGAAATTCTCAGTCGGAATACATCTACGTCTGAAAACTTATGAACTCCTAGCCATAAACATGTTAAGTTTCCTTCTACGACTAGATATTGTTAATAGAAAACTAACCGTTGGTAAAAAATAACAACCTACAACTAGGTTTTCAACATTACGGCCAAGCGGTATATAATCAAATAACTGCCTATGGTTAGGTTTTGAGCATTACGACCTAACTGTAAAAATACTTGCAATTTTTTTTGAGGCTACAAAGTAACTTACGGCTAAGTTGAGGATATGGATTCCTATCTATAAACATTTCAACGACAAGGTTTTCCGTGAAGAAAAATTAGATTTTAAAAATCCAGTTACGACTAAAAATTCATTATTTTCTAAATGTAAAAATCAATAAATAATAATTTACGGCTAGAAGTTCATCTTGTTCTAGTCATAGAGATGTTTATGTACAACTAGGAAAATCAACTACGACCTAGTTGTAGACTACTCTGAAACTACAAACTGGGTAATAATTTTAATGAATCTAAACGATTTCAGTGATCAAAAACAACAAAAATTAGTTGGTTTGTTAATTCTTAACTAAGATAAAGCATAACACATAACTGGATGTTAATTGTTTGTTCAGGTGTTTGAAATTCTTGATTGATTTGTCCTTTGTTTTATTATTGTAGTTGATGGATTTTTTGTTGATTAATCACAAAAAAAATTTGATTTTGATTCTATTTTGTTTTGGATTTAGGTTTATATAGAAGAGTAATATAGTAATATAGTTGGTTCAAGAATAACTTAGCCATTTGCTTTGCACCAGGACACCCCATATACTTCTACATAAACATATTAATTCTAGAGGAACCCTTTGTTTGATGGGTTTCTGGTAGCCAACTGCTGGAATTGGAAACCTATGAATCTGCTTCCCACAAGGATTTCAAAAACAAGATTGAATATGGGCGCTTGCTTAAGCCTCATTTTTGGGCCAAAGTTGAAACCGACGGACCAATTGGTCTACATTTTATATCTAAGTTATTGTTATCGGGTTGGGTTCATTGCCGAAAACATTTTATTGGTATCGAAGATTAAATAAATTAGCAGACATGCATGATTCTCTATCTTTTTTTATCCGAGTGAAAATTGCTGCAATTTATAAATAAATAAAACCCACAAATAAGGTAAAACAAAACAAAAACGTTTACAACCTTGATTAATACATCGAACGGCAACGCAGTACCCCGAAGATACAAATAGTAACTAGGGACTGCGTGCGAGAAAGTAGAACCGAAGGAAACATCTTGAAGTGTATAATTGAAAACTCATGACGATGCAACTTCCAACAGGAGGTATAATCATCATCTAGTATCCCTCCTCTTTTAGTGAGAACAACGACAAACTTAAAAACTTTATCCATTTTTAGTCAATTTGATATTCGACCGTCGGATCTTTTGAATTTTAAAATTCGACTGTCAGATCCGGTGTTAAAATTCCGTGTGTATATTTAATACTTCCTCTGTTTCTGAAAAAGAGTTACTTTTCCTATTTGCACAATTATTAAGACAAGGATGAGAGAGAGTAGTTTTTCTAATTTATTTTCAAATTTACCCTCAAATGAAGAACATAATGGAAAATGAAGGAAACTTAAAAAAAAGGTAGTTTTGGAAGTTTGTCCTAATAAAAATGAAAGTAACTCTTTTGTTGGAACAAAAATTTAAAGAAAAAATAACTCTTTTGCTGAAACAGAGGGAGTATGAACGGATGGACTGACTTTTAATTATTAATTTAATTAGCCGTCGAGATACAAAGGACTAATATATATAATAATTTAGGGGCATTATTTAACGTACCAATAGTTTCAGGGACTAAACTAGAAAAGGTATATAAAAAAAAGAGTTTGAGTTCGTCTCCTCTTTTTTTCCTTTGAAAAAGAGCTCTGAGAGGCGAAAAAGAATCAACGAAAATGGTGATTCAGAGTTGATAAAGACGATGATGCTATTTACCAGATTAAGACTTAATCATATCTCGGAGTTTTCTTCTCCACTTTCGGTTCATCCCTGTTAACCAAATTTACTCGATTTGTAACCCTAATTTGATTTTCCAGATGATTTTGTTGTTTTGAAATTAGGGTTTCAATGGAGTAAATTTAACCAACACAGATTGAACTGATAACAAACATCTATTTGAAGATTTTGACTGCTTAAAGAGGTTTAATATGATCCTTTTTCAAGATCAAGATCAAGATTTACGGAAGAGGGAAAATGGGAGAGAAATATTGATGTAACAGAAACAAGAACAGGGTTTTTATTAAAATGATAAAATTGTGTTGCATTTCCTTTACAAATCGAGTACTTATACTCAATGGACTCAGTTAGGACCTAAGCACTAACTAATCCCAACGATTAACAACAGATAGTTAATATGAGACTGACAGGTGTCTCATTAACTCTAACTAACACAACTAATATTTTGCTAACTACATCATTCATTTAGCTAGTGGCAGACACTGCTTCAAGGCACCCCCAATACTTAGCTTCATATCAACACCCCCCGGCTTAAGAACTTCCTTGTCCCCAAGGAACTTACAGTTGATGGTTTTGATCAAAACCTGGAAATTGTTGTTGTAGAGAATGGGAGTCTTCCCAAGTTGCATTCTCTTCACTCTGTCCCTTCCAGTGCACTAATATTTTCTTTTGCACAGTGCGCATACCCACTTCATTTTTCTGGAATACCAGTTTACTTCCCAGCACTTTTTGTGGTTCATTTTGTTGCTGACCAGCTGACAGGGGAAGATGCTGGCTTGGTTGAATTGAACCTCCTAATTGCCTTTTAAGGCAACTGACATGAAACACTGGGTGCACCTTACTATGTGCAGGTAGAAGTAACTTGTAAGCAACCTGTCCCACCTTCTGTATCACCTTGTAAGGGCCAAAGAACTTAGGGAGCAGTTTATGAAATGAGTGTCCAGCCAAGGATCGCATCTGGTAAGGCACCAAACGCAAGTACACCATATCTCCCACCTGGAACTCCCTCTCAATTCTCTTTTTATCTGCCTGAGACTTCATTCGATGTTGAGCTAGTTGCAAGTTAGCTCTCAATAGCTGCAGAATCTGATCTCTAGAATTCAATTCCTCTTCAACTGTTTCAACTCTGGCAGTACCCACTTCATGAGCAGAAATAAGTGGTGGTGGATATCCATAGACTATCTGGAATGGGGACAACTTTGATGCTGTGTGATAGGCAGTGTTGTAGCTCCACTCTGCCCAAGCAAGCCACTTAACCCAATCTTGAGGAGTATATGAAGAGAAACATCTGAGATATGTCTCAATGCATTTATTCACAACCTCAGTTTGTCCATCAGTTTGTGGATGATACCCAGAACTCATAGCCAATTTGGAACCATTTAGCCTGAAAAATTCCTTCCAGAATAAGCTCAAAAATATTGGGTCCCTGTCACTGACTATTGAGGTTGGCATACCATGTAACTTAAATACATTGTCAGTAAAAACTTGTGCTACTTTGTTTGCTGTATAAGGATGTGCCATTGCCATAAAGTGTGCATATTTAGAGAGTCTGTCTACCACCACAAAGATTACAGTCTTGTTTTTGGACTTTGGAAGACCAACAATAAAATCCATACTTATAGAAGTCCATACTTGCTCTGGGATAGGGAGAGGATTCAATAGTCCAGGAGGAAGACAAGTCTCATATTTATGCTGCTGGCAGATAGCACATTCAGAGACAAATTGCTTGATATCCTTCTTCATTCCAGACCAAAAGAAGGTTCTTTTAACCCTTTGAGTAGTTCTGAGAACTCCATTGTTCCCTGAAACTGGACTGGCATGCATTTCCTCCAATATTCTTTTTCTCCATTCAGAAGTGGGACTTAGAACAATTCTATTCTTATATCTTAAAAACCCATTTTCATATTTGTAATGTGGAGATGAAAATGTACCTGTAGAGTAGAATGCTTTCACAATGTTGACAATGTATTCCTCTTTCTCCAGATGCTTGCGCAGTTCATCCATCCAGCTATAATATGGGTAAGAGAGAGACATTAGCTCTGAAATAGACTCCTTAGCATGTATCCTAGATAGTGCATCAGCAGCATTGTTTTCACTTCCTTTCTTATAGAGAATCTCATAGTCATAACCCATCAATTTACTAACCCACTTCCTCTGGAATGAAGTATTAGCCTTCTGGTTCAAGAAATATTTCAAGCTATTGTGGTCAGTTTGTATAATAAAGTGTTTTCCTTGTAAGTAATGTTCCCACTTCTTGATGGAATGCACAATTGCTATCAGTTCTTTTTCATAAACAGATAAAGCTGCAATTTTCACTCCCAGAGACTGACTAAAAAAGGCCACAGGCTTGTGGTTCTGCTGGAGGACTGCTCCTATGCCAGTATCTGAGGCATCACTTTCAATAACAAAGGGTTTAGAAAAATCAGGAAGAGCTAACACTTGGGGACTAACCATAATTTGCTTCAACTTTATAAATGCCTCCCTGGCTGTAGGAGTCCACATGAATTTATTCTTCTTGGTAAGATCAAAAAGAGGTTGGCATATCTTGCCATAGCCTGGGATATACTTCCTGTAGTATCCAGTGAGTCCCAAGAATCCTCTCAACTGCCTAAGAGTGGTGGGCAGGGGCCATTCTTGCACTACTCTTAGCTTCTCAGGATCTGGAGCCACCCCATCTTTGGAGACTATATGACCCAGGTACTGAATTTCCTTGGCTCCAAACTCACACTTAGACTCCTTCCGAAACAATTGTTGAGAGTGCAGCACACTAAAGGTCAAATTAAGATGTGTTACATGTTCATCCCAGTTTTTGCTATAAACTAGAATATCATCAAAGAAGACTAGGAGAAATTTTCTCAAGTAAGGCTTAAATATTTCATTCATCAGACTCTGGAATGTGGCAGGTGCATTAGTGAGCCCAAATGGCATCACTAAGAACTCATATAACCCTTCATGAGTTCTGAAGGCTGTTTTATGTACATCTGATGGAGACATTCTCACTTGGTGGTATCCTGACCTCAAATCCAGCTTGGAGAAAACTTTGGCTCCAAAGAGCTCATCCAATAGGTCATCAATAAGTGGAATGGGGTAGTTGTTTCTAATTGTCATGCTATTTAAATCTCTATAATCCATGCACATTCTCCAGGAGCCATCCTTCTTTTTGACCAAAAGAACTGGAGAAGCAAAAGGGCTCTGGCTTGCTCTGATGTATCCTGAATCCAAGAGTTCCTTCACTGCCCCTTCAATCTCAGACTTCTGGAGGGGTCCATATCTGTAAGGTTTCTTATTGACAGGATGAGAATTTGGTAACAAAGGTATGTGATGGTCACAGTTCCTTGCTGGAGGCAGAATCTTAGGAATAGTGAACAACTTCTCATTTTCTTGTAGTAACTGTTGGAGACCTCTAAGCTCATGAGTAGATAAATGGGAATAATCATTGTTACTATTTCTCTCTTCTAGATTATAAATGATATAGGCAAATCTGGTTGTATCTATCATTTTTTCTATTTGTTTGACTGAGATTACATCTGCATAAGGAGTTGGAGTCTTCATTTGCTCCAGGGTGTAAGGTTGTCCTTGCACATTGAATTCCAGAGTTAGATTAGAGAAATCCCATGTAAGTTTTCCCAGTGTGGACAACCACTGAACTCCCAGGACAACATCACATCCTCCCAGGGGCAGGATTTGTAAATCAATTTTCCGTTTGAAACTTCCCATTTCCAGTGGCGTCCTTGAATAGACCTCCTCCCTTAATTGTGCTTCCATCTGCTACCATTACTTTTATTGAGTTCCCACAATGTGGTATCCAATTCAACTTCTTGATAAGCCTGGAGTCCACAAAATTGTGTGTGCTTCCAGAATCCAGTAAAACCTTGACCTCTACCCCCTTAAGTTTGCCACTGACTTTCATTGTTTTAGAAGTAGGTAATTGCTCAGCTCCAAACAAGGCACATTCACTCAATTGTATGGATGACAAGGTTGTAGATAAATGAGCAGTATCAACAGTTTTACTTTCTAATTCTACATTTTCTTCTTCTATCATATCCTCTACTAAATCAAGAACTAATGCTTGAGTCTTGCCCAACTTAGAGTTTCTCTCCTTACATGTGTGTCCTTTAAACCATTTACCATTGCAGTAATAGCACAAATTGTTAAGTGTTCTATCAGTGACTGTGGAGGGGGAGATTTTCTTATACTCAATTCTAGGTTGAACTTTTGCTGGATCTGTGCTAACTGGAGAAGGGAATTGATTGTACAACCTATTCTGTGTCCTAGGTGCATAAGTGCTTAAGGCTTTAATTTTTTGTATCTAATTGAGCACCAAATGTTATAGCCTCATGTACTGTTACTGGCCTTAACAATTGAACATCATACTTAAGTTCATCCTTGAGGCCACCAATGAAGCAACTCTTAAGTGCTTCTTGAGAAATTCCAGAAGTTCTAATTGCAAACTTTCGAAAAGTAGACACATAGTCAGAGTAGTTACCTATCTGCCTTAACTTGAAAAGTGAAGATGTAAAATCCACATATTCGGCTGGACCAAATTCTTTACAGAGATCTCCCACGAAAGCATCCCATGTTGGATTTGAGTTATCATACCCTTGCCAGTAATACCATTGAAGAACATCCCCTTCTAACTGAAATGAAGCCATATTAACTTTCTGAGCTGCAGGCACTTCGTAAAAACAGAAGTATTGCTCCACCTTGTAAATCCAAAGCATGGGATCATCTCCCTTGTTGAATTTGGGTAATTCTATTCTTGGATGAGTCAAAAATCTGCCACAAGCATTGTTGATTTCTCTTATTTGACCTTGATTTCCATCTGCATCTGAACCTTCGACTCCTTCTGGATGAGATGGATTTTCATTTCTACTTTGATTTTTACTACTGAGAACTCTCATTTCTTGCATGAAATTGTTCATCTGAGAACTCATATTGTTGAATTGATCGGAGAAATCATCCATCCTATGAGTGAGTCCATCCATTCTGCTAGTGACAGCACTGAGACCTAAAGAAAGACCTGATATACGATCATTAATGCTGGAAACTTCATTTGTAAACACATTGTTCCTCTCTTCAAGATTCGAGATTCTAGTTGTATGATTTGACATTCTTGCTGTGGATTGGAAACATAAATGTGTTTAATCGCTGGATCTAAATCAACTTGCTCTGATACCAATTAATATGATCCTTTTTCAAGATCAAGATCAAGATTTACGGAAGAGGGAAAATGGGAGAGAAATATTGATGTAACAGAAACAAGAACAGGGTTTTTATTAAAATGATAAAATTGTGTTGCATTTCCTTTACAAATCGAGTACTTATACTCAATGGACTCAGTTAGGACCTAAGCACTAACTAATCCCAACGATTAACAACAGATAGTTAATATGAGACTGACAGGTGTCTCATTAACTCTAACTAACACAACTAATATTTTGCTAACTACATCATTCATTTAGCTAGTGGCAGACACTGCTTCAAGGCACCCCCAATACTTAGCTTCATATCAAGGTTAGTTGATTCTGTTGATTGATTTTTTGTGAATTGAAAAATTAAAATTAGGTCAAATTTTTTAAATTAGGACAAATGTACATGAACACAGATTAGGAAATGAATAGCTTTCTTCAGCCAAAGTTTGTGCATAATTGATGATCCCTTACAAATTCAATTTGTTGTACAGAACTGGTGGTTAAAAATCCTCCACGGTGGAAGTGTTTCATTCTTTGTAAGTTAGGTTCTTTACTTTCTCAGGAATGGATGATTTTGACTGGCTATTTTCTTAAGTATAAATATTTTAATGTCTATAGAAGAGAAGTGTTTCTCCAAACAGAGACCTAATAACAAAAACTTCAATAAGCACCCACTTGAACGAGAAATATTACGAATATTATAGGATATTCGGTATTAAAAGAGATTATATCATTATATTTGATATTATGGATATATTAAGGAGATTATATAAGTCATTATATATTTGATATTATGAGATATTCGGGATATTATGTGGTTATTATGTTATATATTTGTATGTATTTGATTCTATGTATAAAAGGTCATGAAATGATAAAACAAGAAACAGGATTTTCACAACAATATATCTCTGCCTTTTATCTCTTTCTTATATGGTATCAGAGCAAATCTCAATCTAATCAGTTTTTTTTTTTTTTGTATTCATCATCTTCTCTACTGTGTCAATGGCTATTGACAGTGAAATCTCCGGCGCTAGTTCTGCTGTCCCTGCTGCCTCAAACCCTGCATCTCCCTATTATCTCCACCCGTCGTCAAGCCCTGGTTCGACATTAACTCACATTAAGTTAAAGGGTGATAATTTCTCTTCCTGGGAACAAGCTATTACTTTAGCATTGAAATCTCAGAACAAACTTGGGTTTATTGATGGTTCGATAGCGAAGCCGAACACAGATGATACGTTATTCTCTTCTTGGGAGATTGTTAATTCAATGTTGTGCTCATGGATTGCCAATTCCCTGGATGATTCCATTCGAGCCACTGTTACTCGTCTCAATACGGCAAAGATTTTGTGGGATTGTCTCAAAAAAAGGTACTCTATCAAAAATGGTCCGAAGGTATATAAACTTTGGTCTGATCTTGCTGTTACTAAACAATCCGGAGTTTCGGTAATGACATATTACACTTTGTTTCTTGGTATGTGGGAGGACCTTGCTACTTTGTCGCCCATTGAGTCTTGCAAGTGTTCTAATGATTCTTCATTTTTACATGGTTTACTAACCTGAAAACTTATCAATTTCTGATGGGTTTGGATGATTCATATAATCAATTACGTACTCAGATTATAAACATGGATCCGCTTCCTGATTTGGATGGCGTGTATGCGATGGTAAGCCAAGAAGAGAGTCATCGAACTGTTGTTCAACACCGTGACTCGAGTGTCGTTGGTTTTTCAGTCCAATCCTCTGTTTCAGCTGCACAAAATCAGGAGCGACCACTATGCAGCTACTGTAATCGACGCGGACATGTCTATGACACTTGCTGGACGCGACTCGGGATCCTTCCGGTGGCCAGCAAAGGACGTGGCAGAGGGCGTGGAAGGCCACAGCCTGGGCGCGGCACCGGCCAAGCATCCAGGTCTGCATCCCAGGCAGGACTGGACGCTGCTGCTCCGTTCGCTGCTGTTGTCCAGGCAGGACAGGACGCTGCTGTTCCACTTGCTGCTGCTGCCACTCCATTTGCTGCTGCTGTGGACGTTGATACAGGCCATCCGTCATCTCCAGCCGTAATTCCTGGACTCACAAGTGAACAAATACAGCGTTTGATTGCCTTATTAGAACCACAAACCGATAAAATGTCCGGTAAGCAGTCTTCTAATATGTCGTGGCTTATTGATAGCGGTGCATCACATCATATGACAGGGGATTTAACTCGATTACGCAATGTATGTGAGATTCTTCCATCTCCCGTTGGCTTACCGGATGGTGAACAAGTTTCGGCTTCTAAAGAAGGAACTTGTGTTTTACCGTGTGGTTTGGTTTTGCGGCATGTTTTGTTTGTTCCAAGTCTAACTGTTAGTTTACTTTCTATTAGTAAGCTAGCTTATGATTCTAATTGTGTCGCAACGTTTACGGATCGGCTTTGTGTGTTACAGGACCGTACCTCGGGGACCCTGATTGTAGCGGGTGAGTTACGTGGTGGGGTGTATTACTACAAGCCGGTGACAGTTGTAAATGCTACATCTCAGACTCACGATATGTACGACCTATGGCATCGTCGGTTGGGTCACCCATCATCTAAGCCTATGTCTTTATTAAGTGTTAATGGTAATAAAGTTATTGTTCCCAACAAACCGGCAATTTGTGATATTTGTTGTCGAGCAAAACAAACTCGGTGTAGTTTTCCTATTAGTCATAATTGTGCTACAGATATTTTTGACTTAATTCATTGCGACATTTGGGGGCCGTATCGGCAGACGTCTTTGTCTGGTGCCCGGTATTTTCTTACGATTGTGGATGATTTTAGTCGTGCTGTGTGGGTTTATTTAATGAATGATAAGGGTGAAGCAGGTGGCTTATTACAACGGTTTTGTGTTTTTGCTAATACTCAGTTTCGTAAATTAGTAAAAATTATTCGGAGCGATAACGGCTTGGAATTTTGTTCGAACCAAATGGACGCATTCTATGCTAAAAATGGTATTCTACATCAAACAAGTATGGTTGATACCCCACAACAAAATGGTCGGGTTGAACGGAAACATCGTCATATTCTGAATATTGCTCGTGCTTTATTATTTCAAGCATCACTGCCTACTGAGTTTTGGGGGGAGTGTGTTCTTACAGCAGCACATTTAATTAATTGTACGCCTACTCCAGTTCTCAATGGTCTTACTCCGATTGATAAATTGTACTCCACATCACCGTCTCTTGATCACCTACGGGTATTTGGGTGTTTGTGTTATGTACATCACAAAGACCGGTCTAAGGATAAATTTTCTCCGCGAAGTCGTCGGTGCGTGTTTCTAGGTTATTCTCATGGAAAGAAGGGATGGAAGGTTATGGATTTAGAAGATCGAAAGGTGTTCGTCTCCCGAGATGTGGTTTTTGATGAACATTCATTTCCTTTTGCACAACCGTGTCCTAAAATTGTATCGCCTACATCTAGTGTCCCACCATTGGGTCCAATAACCGAATGGGCCGACCCATTAGTTAGCATTGTTGAAACACCAAATATAACTCGGTCGGCTACTACTCCTTCTCCAACTCAATCGGTTTCTAGGACAGACAACTCTTCGGTTTCTTCTTCATCTCCTGTTGCCACCAATGAAAACCAGTCTTCATCCTCTCAATCTCCAGCATGCACGACCGAATCTGCTATTCCAGATTTGCTTCCACCTGAGTTAGGTCGTGCTCAACGTGTTCGCAAACCCCCTGGATATCTCAAAGATTATGTGCGATGTCACACGGCTCAGTTCGTACCCCCCCCCCCCACCCACGTCTCATCTGTCAGTCAGCCCCTCAGGTATGCCGTTTCCTTTAGCTAATTATGTTTCATACGATAATTTTTCACCATCCCACAAGAATTTTTTAGCGGCTGTATCTGCAGGGGTTGAACCTCGTACTTTCAATAGTGCTATGTTAGACTCTAATTGGCGTAGTGCAATGAAAGCAGAAATTGATGCTTTAGAAAAGAATGGTACTTGGTCAATCACTGAGTTGCCTCCGGGAAAGAAACCGATTGGTTGTAAGTGGGTTTATAAACTGAAGTATAACAGCGATGGGTCAATTGAGCGCTACAAAGCACGTCTTGTGGTTCGTGGTGATAATCAGGTTGCAGGTATCGATTTCGAGGAAACATTCGCGCCTGTGGCTAAACTAGTGAGTGTCCGAACATTCTTGGCAGTTGCTGTTATTAAGGGTTGGGAGTTACATCAATTAGATGTCGATAACGCTTTCCTTCACGGTGATTTACACGAGGAGGTGTATATGCGGCTTCCTCCCGGTTTTGCTTCGTCGTTTCCAAATAAAGTTTGTCGGTTGCACAAATCATTGTATGGTCTTCGTCAATCTCCCCGTAATTGGTTTGCTAAACTTACTACCGCACTTCGTGCTTATGGGTTTATCCAGTCTCATGCTGATCATACTTTGTTTACTTATCGTAAGGATAAGGTGTTTCTCTCGATTCTTGTCTATGTGGATGATCTCATTTTAGCAGGGAACGATTCTCAAGCTTGTACCGTCTTTAAAGAATATCTCAACAGGTGTTTTAAACTCAAGGATTTAGGCCGACTGAAATATTTTCTTGGAATTGAAGCTGCCCGTAACAAAACTGGTCTATTCTTAAGTCAACGCAAGTACACGCTTGACATTTTGTCCGAAGTTGGGCTTACGGGTACTAGGCCGGCTACAACTCCCATGGAACAGAACCACACTCTTGGACGAGCTCAAGGGACTCTCTTATCTGATCCCGAGCAGTATCGTAGGTTGGTAGGCCGTTTGGTTTATTTATTGATTACACGTCCAGATATCAGTTATGCGGTTCATATTTTAACTCAGTTTCTACAAGCTCCACGCCAAGACCATCTTGATGCTGTGTTTAGAGTTCTTCGGTATTTAAAAGGATCTCCTGGTCAAGGTATTTTACTCCGGTCCGATAGTTCTCTTCAACTTTTTGCATATTGTGATTCAGATTGGGCGGCTTGTCCCTTGACTCGACGATCTCTTACGGCGTATTTTGTCCAACTCGGTTCTTCACCGATTTCTTGGAAGACCAAGAAACAGCCTACGGTTGCTCGCTCATCCGCGGAGGCAGAATACCGAGCAATGGCTGCTGCGACTTGTGAACTTACTTGGTTGAAGTCCTTTCTCTCGTCACTCGGAGTCATACATGTTCAACCAATGCAATTACTTTGTGATAGCCAAGCAGCTTTACATATTGCATCTAATCCGGTCTTTCACGAGCGCACTAAACATATAGAAGTCGACTGTCATTATGTGCGAGAACAACTATTAGCAGGTAACATTTGTACTGCATATATTCCATCTGTCTCACAGCCTGCGGACATCTTTACTAAGGCTCTTGGAGCTCCACAGTTTTCCTACTTATTACGCAAGTTGGGTGTTCGTGATCCCCACACTCCAACTTGAGGGGGCGTATTACGAATATTATAGGATATTCGGTATTAAAAGAGATTATATCATTATATTTGATATTATGGATATATTAAGGAGATTATATAAGTCATTATATATTTGATATTATGAGATATTCGGGATATTATGTGGTTATTATGTTATATATTTGTATGTATTTGATTCTATGTATAAAAGGTCATGAAATGATAAAACAAGAAACAGGATTTTCACAACAATATATCTCTGCCTTTTATCTCTTTCTTATAAGAAATGAATGAACATATTACGAACTACTGGAACTGCCTTGGGTTTAGATTTTCATTTTTTTACGATTTTGCTTACTATATCAGACTTTTTTGTTAATATACTTGAAATTTTAGGATAATGAAGTCGGAACTTCATGGTTAAACAACAAAGCAGTAAAGAAAGCAATTCATGCGAAGGTGCAAAGGAATTCATTCATCTCAAACTCTACTAAAGTTACATTTTTATTTTACTGAAAATTCGATATTCATTTTAGCCTAACGTTTCTAATGCCAATACTAGGAAAACCTTAATTAGGAGTTATGCACGGACAATATCGAGTATTATCACGACTTAGGAAGCATGATCCCATATCATAAGAACCTTACTGTCCGCGGATACCGTGCGATTATATTCAGGTACTTTCGCTCAACTGTGATAACATGTTCCCTATGATGCCTATCAGAAAGTTCATTTTAAACTGATCTTATTTGCGTTAATATGTGAGTACCAAATTAGACGCCATACTTTAGTTGTGCTCATGGTTTACCACTTTTAAATAATCTGTTTTTGAATTTTGAAATGCAGCGGTGATCATGATATGTGTGTTCCATTTACTGGGAGTGAAGCATGGACAAGGTCCCTTAGTATTAAATCGTCAATGGGTGGAGGCCTTGGTTTTTCAACGGTGAAGTTGCTGGGTATGTTAATATCAGTTTCTGTTCACCAATCTCCTATCACCTAGGTGTACGTATACATTTGTTAAGTACCAAACGTACTTCTTGAAAACAAGCTTTCTCATAAGCTCAACCAATTCTATTTTCATACTTCAGGTACACTCAAGGCTACGTCCACAATCTCACATTTCTCACCGTGAAGGTAAGAGATTAATAAAACTCTATTTGCTATTATTCTTCCTATTGTGAAGAATTATTAATTATTACAAAAGGTGTTTTAGAATACTTTTTTTTTCCTTTTTCTTTTTCTCATTTTTAGTGAAGCAAGTAATCCTATAATCCCTACATTTTATTTAGATCAACATGTTTCCATTCCCAAACAGAGAAACTTTATCTGTTTTAGATTTTCTAGATCAACCACCGATTCCTATAGGCTTACCAATCACTGAACCTATGCACCTCATAGCTATCGTCCCTTATCGATCTTTTCACAAACTCGCAATCCATTACGGTCATTCGATCCATCGTAGTTTCGCCTAGGTTCACTGAATTAGTAAAAAAGTGTCTTATGACCAATGAACTAACCTGTGGTTCAAGTCCTGTAGCCATCGTCGTTGATTACCTCACTCAAAACTCTGCTGGCTTTGCTTTTTACTCATTTTGGAACTGTCTTGAGTTTTATCAAAGTTCATGCAGGGACTTTTTGTACGTGTTATGTATGGGAAGACATAGTGTATTTTAATTTCATCACTTTTTTAACATAGAGAAAAAGTTTAGTAGAAACAGCACAAGAAGAAAATCTCATTTTTGATTCTCAATTTCATCACTTTTTTAGATCTCTCTTTTTCTTTCTTTCTTTCTTTCTTTACAGACTATACACAAACAGATGGATAAACAACACAGACAAAACAAAAGAGAGAGGATCATTTCAGACACTTCAGAGGAGAAACACTAGAACAACCAAACTCCAATCAATCATCCATCTCTCTTTGTATTTTAATTTGTGAGTATTATTCACTTTCAAAAATGAACAATGTTCAAGTTCATAGTCTACTTCTTCATCAAAATAAAACATAGTTTGCCATTGAAAATGTTCTGAACCACATTACGTTATATTTAGTTTCTACTGCATTCTTACTGTAACCATGCATCCATTATTTGTTTGCATTTGTTCCGAGTTCTCCATTTCTTTTGTTTGGCAAGTAGAATTGTATTACAAGAACTAGGGGAGCTTTACAGAGCTGGTGGGTGAAATAACCAAACCTGACTTACAGAAGGGGAGATTGCCCTTTTGGCCAGAAGATCAGCCACAGAATTACACTCATGGTAGTTATGAGTAAAAGACACGTATTGAAAAAGAGCTGCCTAATCTCTTTTAGGATGTTTACAAAATACCAGGGCACAACACATCTACCATTAACTAGACACACTACATACAAAGAGTCTGATACCACCTGCAGTTTAGAGATACCCATTTGCAAAGCTAAAAATAAACCTTTTCTGATGACCCATAGTTCAGCCATGTTGCTGCCATTGTGGCAAGCATGTTCTGCAAAGGGTGCAATGAAGTTACCATTGTCTAATCTGAGTATTCCTTCAGTTCCTGCACAATTATCAGAATTAGCTGCTCCATAAGAGTTTAATACATAGTATAGCGGGTAGGAGGACAAGACCAGCCATAGTAGTGGATGACAGGTTGAACGCCAAGGCTGATGAAAATTCAGTGGCTTTAGACATAATCAGATGGAAAACTATTTCTACATTGAAAGGTTACTGCTGAAAGAATAATTGGTTTTTTGAAATCC
This sequence comes from Papaver californicum, assembly GCA_023531435.1. Taxonomy (NCBI): domain Eukaryota; kingdom Viridiplantae; phylum Streptophyta; class Magnoliopsida; order Ranunculales; family Papaveraceae; genus Papaver; species Papaver californicum. Next base: position 21,780,086 of record JAJJMC010031210.1, read on the forward strand.
AAATTTCATAAAAGAAAGGGGATGATACAGTTGGACAATGGTTTCATATCTGTTGGGTGATACTGGCAGTGAATTTTTTATTTCCAGTTTCGGTTGCTTCATTTCATTTTTTTGAACAAGTAAAATGCTGTCACACCCCTCTATAGTGTTTGCTTCCTTCTGGGACGCTGTTGTGCTTCTCAATCCATGTGTTTTTAAATTTTAGATATTTCAGCCGTGCAAAATTAGTGCATTTCTGGCAGCATCTATTTGGGTGTATAAAGTGAGATGTGCATTCAGAACATATAAATGTAAAGTGAAAACCATAGCCTTTCTACTGTATCGATTCATTTTATTACAGCGTCATATTTTTTTCGAACATAGAAAATGCTTATGAAAAGCCGACGTACAATGCACGTGCATTCCACTTGTATAAGTAAGCACCCAGCCAAATGGCTTAAGAAACAAAGACAAACGTTAATTTAAGTTTAACCTGAACAATCAAACAATATCAAAACGATCTCTTGTGTTGTATTACAAAGGGATGAAATCTCATTCCTCTGTCAACCGATTGCTATACCAACTGAGAAGCTATCTACACACTGCCCGAGAGTTACATCACCGCAGTATGTACCACAGAGTGTAAGACAATATCGACTCTAGCCATCATTAGCCATTAGAGGTGGTATTGAGATTGGCTAGCTAATAAAAATCGAGATCTCCCACTCCCAGGATTCCTCCCAGTAGCTGCAATCACATGACCTCTTGCCTTTTGGTCTTAGCTCCCAACCACAAGGCCTGACTACTGTAGGTCAACCACAGATTTACAATTTGGTGTGTCAATGTCACTTAGAAAGCTAAGCCGATACAATACTCATAGTCCACAAATATGCGGTTGGGTCAAAACTTATCCATCATGTCGGTTGTTTTATAAGATGCTGTGTGCACCTCTTGTGTGGATATGGTACCAGGAAATGGTGCACGAGCTCTCTGTAATTTAGATTACTGACAGAAAAAAACAATCCAAACCAGTTTTGTCGTTTAATAATTTGACCTACCATTTCATTTTGTTTGGTAAGTGATAGGGATGTACATGGCAACGGAAAAACCGATAGAACCAAACCGAACCGATTATGAAAGAATCGAATCGAACCATTTACTAATGATTTGGTGTTGGTTTAAATTGTAAAAAATTGAAGTTAATGGTTTCGATTTTGGTTTGACCTAAAGGCTAAACCGAACTGAAATACCAATGGTAAAACCGATTATTTTAGGGCGTTGATATATATCCAGTGTCCTACATAGATTTCATCTACACCTTCCAATCACCCATATATAAACATCACACCTGAAATTAATGTTGGAATCTTGCAACAATGAACAACATCGTTAGATGTATCATAATAATATATAAATAACTGAATTGAAAAAAACTCTACCACGGACAACTACGGGGGCAGAATCACAGGTTCAACAAGTTGTCCTTAACACATTAGTTCGCGGGTATACTCGAGAAGAGCAATGCAAAACCCAACGTGCGAAGATGTGTCCAGGATAAGACTGCCGATATCTTGTATTAGCACAATACAAACTACCCACTCTTGAACTTAGCAACAGGGAAGGAAGGGAAATAAACACTCAAAAGCGCAAAGCAAAGCGAGAAGATGGTGAAAAGAAGACAAGATAGTAGCCACTTCTGGGATATCTTGAAAACAGTTTTAAGAGTTGTATTTATAGGAGAGAGTTACTTACAAACCAAGTTAGGTTTAGGTTTTCTTATAAAACTAGGTTTTATTTCTTGTAAAACAATTAAAACCGAAAACAAAAGAATTTTCCATAAATAAAACTCTTAACGAAAATATTTTTGGAATTAATTTCCTAAAGTAATTTTTTGCAAAAAATTATTTCGTGTAGACATAGGGCTTGGTGCACGGTGTATGTGCATATTCCATGGGTTGGGCCATGTATTGTTTACCCACCCCATTCCACCCACGTTTTACATACTATCCATATGAGAATAGTTATATTGTGGACATCCTTCTCTAGATTACCCAATGTGGGACTAAACTAAAGAGTTTCATTCACTCAAGGAAATAAGTGAGCATCCATAGAACCCTTAGGTCCTAAGATCAAACCATACCAAGACCAACAAAATATTTATTTAAAACTCATTTTCTCCAACACTTACTTCATTCTCTTTTTTTCTTTTTCACTTCAAGACGACTACTCTATACATATTAGTTCTTGTTTTTTGAGTTTAGAATGTTTATGTTTTTTATCCTTTTAAATTTGGAATGTTTATGACCTTGGAGTACATTAAATTCAATTTTCAATGTTAATTTATGTGTATGAACTTTTTATGTATGTTTATAAACTGTTGATTTGTTGCTTGTTGGTATGTTTATGAACGGTTGCTCTACAGAAGAAATTTAAATAAATTTAAACTGTCAGAAATAACCGGTTATCCAGAACCGACTGGATAAAACTAAAACCGAACCGATTGTTAATGATTTAATTTTGGTTATGGAAACTAAAAAATGACTACCATAGTTCCGGTTTTGGTTTCGATTTTTGTTTGAAAAAAATTAAGTCTAACCATGTACAGCCCTACTAAGTGATTATTTGAAACCATGTCATCTAAGTGATGCTATTCTGATCGTGTTGACGGTTTCTCTTATTCGCCTATGGCAATTCCAGGATTGCTAGAGTCCAAAATGTCCAAGTCGAATAAGATTTTTCCCCCTCAGTCTGTAGTCTGTACTCACTGGTTATCAAGAAAAAAACAAGTAATTTGTGGTATCCCCCATGACCACATCCCAAAGCCCAAAGCAAGCAAGACATTATTGTCCTTAAATAGTAAAATCCAGTAGAATTGATTCTACCTATGGGGAAAAAGAATAGAGATTTGTAAGGTAAGATCTCCACAAAACCAACAGTGTAACCATGAATTTATTTAAATAAAAACATCATTTAAATAGAAGATAATTATCTTTTAAAAGAACCAATGAAGAAGGACATGGAAAAAATGGGTATAAAACAGGACGATCATGAGGATGGTGATGGGAGACCGGAGTACAATTTCCCATGTGTTTGTAGACCCAACCTCTCAATATTTCTATCTAATTCTTTCGCTCAAGAGCTTTCCCTATAGCCTATTCTCACTGGTCATTGCAGCGTATGATTAGTGTAAGAGGAAGATATTTCCGTGAAGCCGAAATATTTACCATCTGTCATTTATATTTTCTATATTTCGTTTCCCAAGAATTCATACTCTTTGGGTTATTTAAAAATTAATTATTTTAAATTTATATAATTCTTAAAATAATAATAAAAAAATATTTATATTTTTTTCTTTAATTATAACCTTAAAATAATAAAATAATAAAATTTAGAATTAACATTTATCTCAAATTATACCATAGATATTTATAAATTTTATATTGTTAAAAAATATTTTAAAACACGTGCATGATAAAAATGTATAAATTTTAAATTATACATATTCTTATACTAATAATAATTAATCAAAAAGATAATTTTAAAAATATTATCATGAAATAGTTCAATTTTTGAGAAACGAAAGGAGTTAATTAAGACAAGCCAATGACAAATTTGACTTCCCTAAGTTTGCAAATTACAGGCATGTTGATGAACAAACATATCGTTCTCTACCATAAATCCATACATAATAGAATGACAAATTTGACTTCTCGGTTATTCTATGGCCGCCAACGGCTATATCCATCGATAATCCTTTATAAACCCCGATAATTGACTCATATTTCTCTAACAAATCAGTCTTAACAATTTCATTTAATTTAATTTTTACTTAATAGGTCCTAATTTTGATTCATCTGATGAGGAGATAGAAATGGATATAGCTCGGTATAATGAAGAACAATAACATATTTACAGATAATGCAACAATTGAATGAAAATTCGGGTGAGGATATAATGAAAAGTACCACTAAGTTATGAATAAATTCAAGAAAAATACCTACCTCTACAGAGTCAAAACAAGTATTCACAAAAAGATGGAGGTATCGAGGACGAAAATTTTACCACCAAGCTAATGTAAGATTCTATCGTTCCCGTTATGTGTAATCTGATCAAGATTCCAATATTGATTATGCATGAGCTACAACTTGATGGTTAGGATTGTTGTGAATGTTTTTAAGATATAACCTAAATTTAATTATTAGTATAATGCCCATTTATTCGAGGATATAGTCTTGAATAAAAAAAGACTCCAACACTTAGGATTCTATGTTTTGGGAAGCCACTGATGAATATATTTGTATGGTAAAACAACAATATCTGTAATTATTCTTTTAATATTTACAAAACAATAGTTAATCATTTAATAAGGGTGCTGATCCAGTATTAGGAATTTTGAAAAAAAATATATTCTATCATATGTGGCTCATATTGTTCCTTTATTCCACTTGAAACGTATAGATTATGTTTATCTGCATAATTTTACATAAAATTAGTATGGAGGACACTAGAGTAATATTTCATGGACTAGTTATCCAGATGATGAATTGAGGCATGAGGTTGTACCATTAGCTGGGCGCTACATCGTGGTATCGTGGCAAAACAATTTAGAAAAAGTCTTCTTTAGCAAGAAAAACATTATTATATCATAAAAAGGAATAAAAAAACTTCTACGGACACTTCAAGAATGAATTTACAGTAACTATATATATTTAGTGCGAATGGTAATTTGACAAACTATAGAAAGTTAAGGACTAAGAAAACAAAGAAACTATTAACCTTAAAGTGAGTCCGATAAAGATGCAATGAAAAAGATAATGATTATAATGATCGAACGGTTCTAGTTCAATGCCTTAGTTAGTTAGTTTTACTAATTGTAATATAACTTCATGTAATAGTTAATTTGAACTTAGTAAGTTTTTTATAAAAAAAGTCATGCTCCTTCCGTTTCAAGAAAAGAGTTACTTTCTCTTTAAATTTTTGTTCCAACAAAAGAATTACTTTCGTTTTTCAACATAACAAACTTTCAAAACTACCCTTGTTATTTTAAAAAATATTATTATTCTCATTATAAAGATATATGTAGTATTAAATTTTTTGTTAGGATAAATTCTGGAAATAAATTATAAAAGTTATTCTCTCTCATCTTGCCTTAACAATTGTGCAAATAGGAAAAGTAACTCTTTTCCTGAAACGGAGGGAATATTATATAACCGAAGCTAGTTAACAAAAATAACAATAAAAAAATAATCAAACTAGACTTCAAGCGTCTTGATCTTGTCTCCACGATAGGTTCAAAGTTTCGCAGTCTGTTCACTTTTTAGCCTCTGATACAGATTTGTTTGAGTCCTCTTCGTAGCGTCGATTTTATATTCTCTTGCACCAAGTAATCTAGCTCCGTCGCCGCTGTTAGCAATTAGCAGGGAAAGCTGCTGATGAGCCTTCCTGCTCAGATGAATGCAACAATAATGAACCATTGCAAGATAAAGGAGAAGTGCAAAATGCGCTACGGTAGTTACAGGATGGTACAGATTCGACAACAAATGAGCGAGAGACAGTCGACATCGGTATGAAAGAAATGCCCAAACCTATCTCCATTAGTTCGACTCTGTCACCGGACGAACGGACGAGACTTGTAAATATCCTTAAGAAAAATCGAGATACATTTGCCTGGACTTATGAAGAGATGCCTGGTATAGATGATAAACTAGTCACTCATCACCTACATATCATCCTTGGATCCAAACCCGTCAAGTAACCACAAAGGCAAATCAGGCATGAAGTAGAAGAAAAAATCAAGGTCAAAATACAGAAACAGCTCGCTGCTGGATTTATTAAACATATTCAACATCCCACCTGGCTATCCAACGTCGTTCCGGTTAAGATGAAGAATGGTCAAATTAGATGTTGTATAGACTTTAGGTATATGAATAACTGTTGCCCTAAAGATGCTTTTCCACTTCCTAACATCGACATGCTAGTCGATGCGACCAGTGGCCATGGCATGTTCTATTTCATAGATAGTTACAGTGGTTATAATCAAATAAAGATGTATGAGCATGATGCTATTAGGACTGCAATCCGAACTCCAATCGGAAACTTCTATTATATTGTGATGCCTTTCGGTCAAAAGAATGCAGGTGCTACTTGCCATGACTGCAATATTCCATGACATGATGTATAAGCAAATAGAGGATTATGTCGACGACCTGGTGGTCAAATCCAAGACTCGAACAGACCACATGTAAGTACTACGTCAGGTGTTTGAAAGATGTCGTGAATATAAGTTAAAGATGAATCCCTTAAAATGTGCTTTCGGTATTTCATCTGGCAAATTCTTGGGATTTCAAGTAACAGCAGAAGGAATCAAGGTTGATCCATTCAAGACCCAAGCAATCACCACCATGCCTCCACCACAGAATGTGAGAGAGCTTAAACTTTTTATGGGAAAAGTATCATACATTAGACGTTTTATTCCAGGGTTAGCTCATATTCTAGCCTCCTGGGATGGATTTTAACTCTGAAAACGTTTTGTATGTATAGGAAAAAAGAAACCTTTAGGGTTTCGGATTTGTAAAACTATTTTTGGTAAAAATAATAGATCATGGTTGATGTGTTTCTCATTGGCAAGCCCAAAACATTAGTTAGCCCATGTATACATTAGTTAGAACATGATAGTAGCCGCTTCTGGGATGGATTTCAACTCTGAAAATTCTCCATGTACTCGTGCGTTCATGTTAAATGCATTTGCTGAAGATGATCTTTTTTGGGCTTTTTTTTATTTCTTAGTCCAATTTGATATATACCTTTAACTTTTTATAAGTACCATAAACACTGAGATTGTGATCAACCGGTGTGACAATAGGAACTTGGAGTGATGAGTTTGTTTTTTAATGCGGAAGATGGTGGATCGGCTGGGTAAGCTCAAGAAATAGTTATAGTAGGAGAGTATGGGGATTTAGCTGGTGGAGCAAAGTCATCCAACAATTGAGGGTCAAATTTGTTAAATGTCTTAAGGATGTTGTAATAACTTTCATATTAGAATCATTTGTCGTGCGTTTTGTGTGAATCTTCTATATATCTTCATTCCTATAATTTGTAAAAATAAGTTAATTTAGCGACCATAACAAGTTAAAAATCAAATTTTGACTTGTTCTCACCATATCAACGTCAGTTTCGCCTCTCATTTTATTTCAATAGGATTGCATGATCAAAAAATAAACTTACTTTTTCATTGATTGTATGAAAATAACTTGACAACCCTTAAACAATCGTTATTTCTAAGATTGCTTGTTTTTTTGCAGAATTCTATTTGAATGATCTGCGAAAGGTGGGAGATAGTTCTTGTGCACTATTTATATAATCTAGTGTATAAAATACATAATTCCTACGAACACCTTCATCTTCCTTTATAAGAAACTTTGGACCACGAACTGTTGCATCGCTCGGCCAAACTCACAAGTTTTAGTATGTCAATCTTGTTCTTAATATTATATGAACAAAAATTTATCTTCATTTACAGTCTACTAAACTCAATAACAGACTATAATTAGCGCATGGTAGATGAGTATTACTGAATAACCCTTGAAGATCGAAGACTCAAGAACAACGAAGACATCAACGAGGACTTCATCAATAAAGGTATGTGAAGGCTGACTATCCTATTTACTCATTATTCTACTATTCTATCGAGTGGGACAATGTCGTTTGGCTTTAATATAATTGATGAATTGCAAAGAATAATTTTTGAGTTCAAGCTTGTACTGGATAAATTTAGAAACGTAAGTTCAAGCATTAGATAATCATAGGTTTATCGCTTTTGAGGTTTAGAACAATATATTGTTCAAAAATTTATGTTTGTGAAAATATAAACACAAAAACATCAAGAAGTACCACGTTTGCAAACTTGTTCATAAACTGAATTTTTTCAGTTCGCAAACTAGTTTCCAAAACTTATTTTTCAGTTAATGAACTGTAGAAAAACTTGATGTTCATGGACACTTTCAAATTTGTTCTTCATTGACAAACTGATTTTCAGTTCACCAATGGTACACTTTTAAGTTTATTCCTGGACACTTCAAGTTGCACATTATCCAAAAACTGATTTTTCAGTTCGCCAACTGTACACTTTTGAGAATGTTTCCATACACTTCAAATATTACATATACGCAAGTTGATTTTTCAATTCTCAAACTGGCAAGTTGTTGGGTGTTGCTGAACTCCAATCTTGATTAATGGTTCATGAGATCTATGGGCTTATTTTTGTAGGCTAACTTTGTGCATAGGTCTTTAACTGACAGTACGCAGGTGCATATTTTTCTTTGTAACTCAAGTAAAACTTCTCACATGCTTACATGGTTTTCATTCTTTGAATCAATCTATTTTGTGAAGTTATGTTCATTTGGGATCAAAGTATGTACTCGTACTATTAAGTCTTTTATGATCAAAATTAATATAGATCGTCAAAAGAAACTACAAAATAAAAATATCTATACCTGAGAATAGTTTGTAAAATGAAAGAAAAGAGGAGAGCTATTACTACTGTCACCAGTACTGCTGCATCTAACATGAGATGATTATTTTTCTACCTGTTTTATATAATTTGTTATAGTAATCGTGGACCCTTTCCCATGAAATTGTTTTCAGTACGGAATGAAGTTTGTGTTTAAAAGTTGTATTCTTTCATTCTTCAAGTATGTAAGTAAGAGATATAAAAGAAAGGAAAGTGATTTAAATAATTGTTGCCGATTATAGCCAATTTGGCTATGGTTTTTAATATTTGTTGAGGATTATAGCCAAATTTGGGACCAAAAAAGTATCAAGTTGTAGATTGCATATAATCGACAAATAACGGGCCAAAATAATTTCCAATCAGACATAATGTTGGGTACAAAGAAAGCTTGTTGTTCATGCAAATATAATCGGCAACAAATAAGTGGAACAAAACCTACCGATTAGAAAGTAATCCCTCTATCATGGTGTCAGCTTAGTTTAGTGTATTTCACAAGATACGGCCATTAAGAGCTGAAAAGATGGATATTTTTACCTTTAAGTCAGTGCTCGAGAGACTCTCTTCTCGCTTCGGGTGGCGAATCCGTAAAACCAAGGATCGACTATGTTGAGAACTTGTATATCACCTAAGGTCAGCCATTAATTCCCCTAAGATGGAACTAGAGAAAGATCCCTTGGGAATAACAGACTTCCTGATTGTGTGATACCCAGTCATAAGTGAACAGTCGAACTTGTAAACGTAGGAGTACATGCTAGCTGTTGGAATCTAACTTCAAAATGGATAACAATTTCAATTGTTGATATGCCTTGAATCAGTCGTTGACCGGAACTCTACGGGGAGTCCGAGGGGCACAGCCACGTAAATCTCTGTGTCTCGATCTCTATTATTGTTCTCGTTCGATCTCTCGTTACAAAAAATTGGTTTGGGGGTGACGCCCCCGGCGGAAGGGATAGGGGGGCAGCGCCACCCTCCTAAACGGTATACATAATGCATTATCACTGTGCCTGTTTTCCGTTATTTAGTCGAATTAGGGTTTTTTCTTTGCCCTATATATATACACACGTTGTACTTATAATGTGTGTGTAATTCAGTATTCTGCTCTATAATAAAACTCTGCTTTCTCTGTTGTGGATGTAGCTAACGTAACAGTTAGTGAACCACGTAAATCTCTGTGTCTCGTTCTCTATTATTGTTCTCGTTCGATCTATCGTTACAACAAATTGGTATCAGAGCGAGGTTCGATTTCCGCCGAGAACGATGTCCGGATCCATGATGAGGATCGACAGGTTTACCGGGAGAAATAGTTTCAGTCTGTGGCAAATCAAGATGCGGGCTTTGTTGAAGCAACAAGGTCTTTGGTTGCCGTTAGCTTCGGATAAGAAGGGCGCAGATACATCCACCGCTGAGTATGCGACTATGAAGGAGAAGGCTCACTCAACGATTATGATGTGTCTCGCGGACGACGTAATCACTGAAGTCGCAGATCAGGAAAAGGCCGCCGCTTTGTGGTTAAAGTTGGAAAGCCTCTACATGACGAAATCGCTGACCAACAAGTTGATGCTGAAGCAACGTCTTTTCAGTCTGCGCATGTCTGAAGGTACGCCTCTTAGAGATCACCTAGATCATGTGAATATTATTCTGCTTGAATTGCCTAATATTGATGAAATGGTGAAAGATGAGGATGCTGCCTTAATGTTGCTGGTGTCTCTGCCTCCGTCGTATGAGAATTTTAGAGAGTATTTTATTGTCGAAAAAGAGACTGTAACGCTGGAAGATGTTAGGTCGTCTCTTCATACCAGGGAGATGCGGCATAAGGCTGCTGGAACAGGTACAGAAAATCAGGCTTCTGGGTTGATGGCAAAAGGAAGCAAGGACGGTAAGAAGGGTAAGAAAAATTCCGGCTATAAATTACCAAAAGACGTCTGTGCCTACTGTAAGGAGAAAGGTCATTGGAAGACGGAATGTCCTAAGAAGAAGAAGCAACAAGAACATAACTCTAGATCTGCAACAGTAGCTGAATGTGGAAACACTTCAAAGGGAGATTTTGTTCTGCTAACAGATGATTACACACATCAGTATGATGTGTGGTTCCTTGACTCTGGGGCGTCCTACCATATATGTCCCAAAAGAGAGTTATTTACTACGTACATTCGTGCAGATGGGGGAAGTGTCTCTATGGCAAACGGGTATGTCTGCAAGGTGGTTGGAATCTGCTCAATCAGGTTTAGGACATATGATGGGAGGCTCTGCACATTGAAGGAAGTCAGGCATGTGCCACTCTTGACAAAAAATCTGATATCCTTGAGTCTGCTAGACAACAAGGGTTTCAGTTTCAAAGGTGAAGATGGAGGTTTGCATGTTTGCAAAGGTTCTGATGTGATTCTGAAAGGTGTCAAGCATGGAACTTTGTATGTATTACAGGGTTCAACAGTCACAGGTTCTGCAGTTGTTGCTTCAGCTGAAATTCAGGGATCTGATCTGACCAGACTATGGCATATGAGGCTTGCTCATATGAGCGAACGGGGAATGCAAATTCTCTCAAAGGAATATCTTTTCAGGGGTCATAAGACCAAGAGCCTTGGTTTCTGTGAGCATTGTGTGTTTGGGAAGCTACAGCGCAACAAGTTTCCTAAGGCAGTTCATCGGACCAAAGGCACGCTGAACTATATCCATTCAGATTGCTGAGGTCCCTCTCGTGTTTAGTGTCTGGGAGGTCACATGTATTTTCTGTCTATCATTGATGATTATTCCAGGATGACTTGGATATTCAGGATGAAACATAAAAGTGAGGCGTTCAGTAAGTTCAAGGAGTGGAAGACACTGTTAGAAAATCAGGTTGGGAAGAAGGTCAAGAGGCTGCGAACAGATAATGGTCTAGAATTATGTTCATCTGAGTTTGATGATTTCTGCAAAGATCAGGGTATTGCTCGCCATCGCACAGTCAGGGCTACACCACAACAGAATGGTGTAGCAGAAAGACTGAATCAGACGCTTTTAGCGAAAGCAAGGTGTATGCTTTCGAATGCAGGTCTTGCTAGAAGGTTCTGGGCAGAAGAGGTTTCAACAGCTTGCTATCTCATCAATCGGAGCCCACACACAGGCATTGACTGCAAAACACCTTATGAGGTGTGGACTGGAAAAGCTGTCGATTACGCAAAATTGAGGGTCTTTGGATGCACTGCTTATTATCATGAAGTCAAGTTGGAGCCAAGAGCTAAGAAGGGAGTTTTCATGGGCTATGGTGCAGGTGTGAAAGGGTACAAGATCTGGTCTGACAATAAGATTATACTGAGCAGAAGTGTAGTCTTTGATGAAAATTTTATGCTGAAATCCAGAGCGAAGATCACTGATGCACCAGAAAATGAGGTTGTTGTTGAGGAGGTGGAGGTGCAATTCAGTCCAAAGGAGAATCAGGCACCTAAGTTGGTTGACGACCAGCTACCACCATCAGTTACCGAAGAGCAAGATGCGGATGAGTATGAGAATGCACCACCAGAGGAAGTTGAACATCGGAGCATTGCTACAGACCGACCTAGAAGGGTTGGAATAAAACCTCCAGAGAGGTACAGGTTTGACGATTTGGTGGCTATGCATTGCAGGTGGCCGAGGAGGTGGAGGATCACGAGCCGTCCACCTACAAGGCTACAATATCTGGAAACGAGTCAGCACAGTGGATTGCCGCAATGGTAGAAGAAATGGAGTCCCTTATCAAAAATGGGACTTGGGAGCTTGTAAAACTGCCTGTTGATAGAAAGGTAATTACTTGCAATTGGGTTTTCAGAAAGAATGAAGGAATGTCAGATGCAGAGGGTGTCAAGTATAAAACACGAGTGGTTGCAAGAGGTTTCAATCAGAGAGAGGGAGTGGACTACAATGAGATTTTCTCACCAGTGGTCAGGCACACTTCCATCAGAGTGCTACTAGCCATAGTTGCACATCAGGATCTGGAACTTGAGCAACTAGATGTGAAGACAGCTTTCCTGCACGGAGAGTTGGAAGAAGAAATATACATGAGCCAGCCAGATGGATTCCAAGTTCCAGGTAAAGAGAATTACGTCTGCAAGCTAAAGATTTCTTATATGGGCTAAAACAGTCCCAAGGCAGTGGTATAAGCGATTTGATAGTTATATGGTGCATCTTGGCTATCACAGGAGTCCGTATGATTGTTGTGTGTACTACAATGATTTACAGAATGGTTCACGCATTTATCTAGTTCTGTATGTTGATGATATGCTGATTGCTGCTCAGAATAAGTCAGATATTCAGAAGCTGAAGGGGTCTCTCAGTGCGGAGTTTGAGATAAAAGATCTGGGTGCTGCTCGGAAAATTCTAGGAGTAGAAATCTATAGGGATAGGAAGAAGAGAAAGTTTTTCCTATCACAGGAAGGGTACATCAAGAAGATTTTGAGCAGGTTTGGAATGTCTTCAGCCAAGCCTATAGATACTCCAATGGCACCTAACAACAAGTTGGGAATGTACACGGTTCAGACTTATGAGGAGAAAGAGTACATATCTCGAGTTCCATATGCTAGCGCAGTTGGAAGTCTGATGTATGCTATGGTTTGCACTCGACCAGACTTAGCATTTGCTGTTAGTGTGGTCAGTCAGTTTATGGTTCAGCCTGGGAAGGAACATTGGCAAGCTGTTAAGAGTATTTTCAGGTATCTTAGAGGTACTTCAGATGTCGGTCTCTGTTATGGGAACGATACCCGATGCTTAGTGGCTGGTTTCTCAGATTCTGATTATGCTGGAGATGTGGACAATAGGAGATCTATGACTGGTTATGGTTATGTGTTCACTCTTGGAGGTTCTGTTGTAAGCTGGAGATATGGACAGTAGGAGATCTTTGCCTATTACAGAGGCAGAGTATATGGCCTTGACAGAAGCTGTTAAGGAGGGAATTTGGTTAAAGGGGATGGTTAATGATCTAGGCCTACATCAGGATCATGCTATAGTGTATTGTGACAGCTTGAGTGCAATATGCTTAACCAAGGATCAAGTCCATCATGAGAAGACGAAGCACATTGATGTCAGGTATCACTTTCTGAGAAATGAGAAGAGAATTGAAGTGAAGAAGGTAGGGACAACTGATAACCCTGCTGACATGTTCACCAAGCCAGTTCCTGAGAGCAAGTTCCAACATTGTTTGGACTTGCTCAATATCACAAGTCAGTAGTCTGAGCCCTTGTCTAGGGGCATCTGAGGCAGAAAAAGGTTCTAGCACTATCATGGTGCATCTGTTTCTGTTGCTGGGAGGATTAAAGTCAAGGTGGAGATTTGTTGATATGGCTTGAATCAGTCGTTGACCGGAACACATGTTGTACCTATAATGTGTGTGTAATTCAGTATTCTGCTCTATAATAAAACTCTGTTTTCTCTGTTGTGGATGTAGCTAACGTAACAGTTAGTGAACCACGTAAATCTCTGTGTCTCGATCTCTATTATTGTTCTCGTTCGATCTCTCGTTACAACAAATTGGTTTGGGGGCGACGCCCCCGGCGGGGGGGCTAGGGGGGCAACGCCCCCCGCCTAAACGGTATACATAATGTATTATCACTGGGTCTGCTTTCCGTTATTTAGTCAAATTAGGGTTTTTTCATTGCGCTATATATATTTACACACGTTGTACCTATAATGTGTGTGTAATTCAGTATTCTGCTCTATAATAAAACTCTGCTTTCTCTGTTGTGGATGTAGCTAACGTAACAGTTAGTGAACCACGTAAATCTCTGTGTCTCGATCTCTATTATTGTTCTCGTTCGATCTCTCGTTACAACATCAATAAACACGAATATTATGCTTGATTTATTCAGCATGGGTTTCATCAAAAATATATGCGGATGTATGATGTTCTTCGTATTCGAAGAACATCAATTTTAATCGGCAAGGGGTTTCATCAAATGTATCTACCGACTAAAATTGATGTTCTTCAGAATTGAAGAACATCATACGTAATTGGCAGATATACTTTAAACGACAACTACCGATTAATTTTAGAAACCAAAAACCCTTGATTGTTTTTAAATTATTTGATGTATTAACTCAATTAAAACCCTAAATTGGAAGAGACGTGTAAAGTGTTTGAAAAAATAGAAAGAGCGAAAGAAACTTTTATGGAGTCGACAAACAAGTGAAGTGTTAGAATTGGTATGGAATGGTATGAAAATGAATGAAATTGTGTTAGGTTTAGTAGTAGGGTAATATTTTATGTTTATTTTTAGGTTTAATCGTGCTGAAGAAGATGGTTTCTAATAGTTTACACATGAATGGTGATGGGTATATAAATAACTTTATTTGTTAAGAGGTTTTTAGACCTCTGGTTAACTGAATTTTACCGATGAACTATAGGATAATTAGTAGCGGGTTTTTTGGACCGATCAGTAAATTCCCCTAATGTTAAACCTAAAAAAGTCAATCCAATTTTTTTAAAAACTTTATGGGCTCAAGAACAACCGTCCGATACAACACTTATACGATGACCGATTGTTCTTTGTGTTCTTGAAGTTCTTCACATCAACCAAAAATCTACAGATGTTCTTCATTTTTATTTACAATCGGCAGATGAAATGAAGAATACATGTCGATTCTAGGTTAAATCTTCGAAAATCATACCAGAATTGGCAGACATATTTCATTGGATCTCCCGATTATGCACAATTGGCCATAAAAATGAAAAACATTTGTGATCCTGGGAATAATTTTCAGAGATTTGTATAGCTATAACTCAGTAGGTATGCTTCATTTCATTTGTTGGTTGTGTCAACCGGTCTTAAAAATGAAGAAGATCTGCTAATTTTAGGTTGATATTCTTCGTCCATAGAAAAAAATCAATAACAATTAGTCTTCGTGTAAATACCATATTAGTTTTAATTTTTCAGTATGTCTCAGTCTAACTAGGAATATTACCCTGCAAATAATTCCATCATATAAACTTTTAAACTGATTAATATGAACATCATAAGAGGAAATAAATGACACATCCAGAAATGAATATGCATCAGGTACTATCTCGAGTAATTATGTAAAACGGCCTAAAATATATAGTAGAGGTCGCACAAACAAGTTTCACACTGTCGCATTATGGTACTTCTTGTCCTGTTGCATCCTTGTCTTTTAGGTTGTTTATGTTGATCATTTATCATTTGCCAACCTACCCAAGTGTACACATGACTATAGCAACATGTGATGAAATCTCAGCAGCATATCTCCGGTAATCAACCCTTTCTGCGTCCTTTGTTTTACTTTTTTATTTCCTTCTCTTTTTTATCATCTTTAGCGACTGTTTATCTTCAGTGGCTGTTTTTCTCTATGTACTTTTGGTGCCTCTTCGACACCATCGTTTGAATGAATTTGCCTCTTCCAAAACAATAAAAGCAATATCAGCCGTGCATTTCAATGTCTGAGATTTCATCAAGTTTTACCATGAAGCTATCAAAAGAGGTTAGGCAGAATACGTCTTCTTCACAAATCTAATACTCCCTATAAAGTAATCAAAATCGTTTTTCTTCAACTACTTATAGAGTCAAGATGCTAATTGATTGATGGTCAAGGAGCAACTCACTGTATTGCATCAACGTACAAAACTAGTGACCCATTTACACCACCATACCAACAACATACCACTATTTATATTTGTCAAAACTAAGGACGCCTTTTTACACCATATGATGCATATTTCTTGTTCTCACCTCATCATTAACTTTTCTGATAACTCAACATGAACAAGTTAAACTCCCTCCCAACAACATAAATATGTAAACAGTGCTAGCTTTAATTTAGTGGTATTGACAGGAGGAGACCTCACTCAGAAACCTCACTCCCCCACAGAATATATATTCACCTCTCTCTCTCCCAGCAAATCTTGAAATTAATCAAGAAACCCTAAACATATACTCTTGTCCCTAAGTAAATCTTTGACAAAAGTAAACATAAACATCACTAGTAGCAGTATACGCTCATAATTTGGATTAATTTAGTATTAAATATAGCATTAGCGGTAGTTGTAGTGGTGCTAATTATCTCTATTGGTTTTAATCAAATCTGATCTATAGCTTAATGAGCGTGTTAATAGAGGCTATATAAACTAAAGAAAATAGACATAGTCTACTTGCAATAGTGTTGATTAGTTAGGTCAATGTTATCATGATTATCACCTTCGAACTGATACAATTGGTGTTTGATTTTCTGGTATTCTTCGTTAAGTAAACTACTTCCTCTGTTTTAATAAAAGTGTTACTATTATACTTTTATTTTAGTCTAAAATGAAAAAAAAAAAAAAAAATTAGAAACAGAGGAGGTATTGAGCTATTTCAAATTTACATAATTCTTAAGATAAGGAAGAGAGAGGTATTTATATATATATATATATATATATATGTAAATATTCTTAGGATAATAAAATTACAAAAATTTAGAAATAACATATCCCTCGAACCATGCCAGAGACATTTACAAACTTTATATAGTTGGAAATTATTTTAAAATACTTCTTAAAGAATATAAACATGACACATACTTTTTATATTAATAATAATTAATTAAAATAATAAATTTTTTAACAATATTATTATGTTTAATAAAATAGTTCAATTTGTAGAAAATAAAATTATAAAATAAATAGTTCAATATTTAAGAAACCGAGGGAACCTTTTTTTGATTAATCACAAAATTGAGTCTGAGGGTGAATCCAATCGGAATAAGCAAATGACTTAATTTTGATAAACTTCGTGGATAAGTAAATGATAAAACACGTAGTGCTAGAATAAGCAAACCGGAGATCCAAGTTCCGCACGATCATAATATGGCTGAGCGGTCAAGTGATGGCTTCCACAGGCAACAAGTTGACCTCTCAGTCATCATATTTCATATGGTTGTCAAAGGCAAGAAACGACTAGTTTCCAATATTAATATTTGTAATCCTAGCATACTACACCTCATCCCCACTTTCACCTGTTATTTGCTTTTTTGTACTACTTTCAACTTTTCTCGAGTCACATTATTTCTACCAAGTTTTATTCTAGTTCACCAAAAATCAGCATGTTGTTTCCCGAAAATATTCAAAAAAACACCAGAACATCCCAAGGCTTACCTCAATCTACTTGAGAATACAGTCAGATGCATATGAAAATTCCAGAGTTTTGTACTCGCCAAATTTAACTGAAGATCCACTCCACTACCGTTTATCCAATTTTCCTGAGAGAAGTTTCACAAAATAAGAGGTAGTTTGGGAGAAATAATAGTTGTGTATATAACCAACTACCTGCGACAGTCAAATATAGAGTCAATATTTCCTTTCCGCACTTCCACTTTGTAATTCATATCAGAGGGGAACCAGTAACGTAAAACACTGTTGCTAGTCTTAATTGAACGTTTGGTGGCCTATTACCCACATTTTCCATTTTGTAGATTTCAAAATCAATATGTTTGTTAGTATTTTGGTTTTGTTTTAAATTCATATGCATTCAATCCTAGAATGTTCAACAATATTAAAATGTTGTTGTTACAACATTCATGCCATTTGATTTTCCGATGATTACAAGAATATCATGATGCGGGAGATTTGCCTCCATATAACCAAGAAGGTTGGTTGTTAGAGAATAAATAGAAGGACGCTCTACCATTTTATTTGGACGATCCTACTGTAAAAAATAATTATAAAAAATAGAAATAATGAATTTTTTTTATGGAAAATAGATATATTATTTTATTATTGCTTGTATTTAATTGGTAATATTTTAGTATAAAAATGTTAATTTTTTGAATCTATTTATTAGGATAGTCTAGAAGTTTATGTTGAATAGGTTATGAAAGTTGCCTAAAGGCAATAAATACCTTGGAAAATAAGTTTTTATGTTTTTATTTAGGGTTTGTTTATGAGGAGTTCTATATATAAATAGCTCCAAAAATAAATTGGGATATCTTTTGATTAAAAAATTATTTTATTTTTATTTAAATTTAATTAGTTTATTATTCGTAGTCGGTTTGTCCGAAGTATGAATAATTATTTTTTATTCATAGTCGGGTAATCTTAGGAGTCAGTGAAGTCTAGATAACCAATAGATTTTAGAATATCTCCTTTAAGATCAACTAAAATTTATCAATTCTATTATCTTCAACGTTTACTTATTCGAGTTCCATTCCGCTGCAATTTTATCATCTAAATAATACTTTCGTTCTGCATTAGTTGGTTACCAGAGCAAAGTCGATCTTAGGGTCAACAAGATGTTTTAAGACGAGTAGTAAAGGTTAATAAGATGTCATCTAGACGAGATATGATGAAATATAATTATATGGTTAATTTAAAGAAGGAGATTCTGGAAGAGGCTCGTAAAATGATTTTATAACATTATCTGAAGAAGTCGCCATAATTTTTATCTAAATCGCATGCTCATTTATAAAAGAAAATAATAGTGACGAAGACGATATTGAAGATATGTTTTTCCATCATGGCAAGGATGCACAAAATCAAGTTATTGTTGAGAGATGTACAACTCCAATATTAAGTAAATATCCGATTATGAGGAGTATATAGAATCTATTTCTTAAAATGACGAAGCACATCCCGTTATTGACAAAGAAAAACAATTCAATGAGGTTTCACATGATTTTCCACGGTTCGACGGTGATCCATCTTATCCTGATAAATTTGTTGATTTGGTAATTCCTGATATTGATGAGTTTTTTTTCCCGGAAGTAAACTAGTTGTTGATTAATGTGATATAAAAATGGTCTCACATATCTACCTTACCGATGGGAAAATATGTTGAATCAACTTATGAAGATCCATTTTGGGTTTCTATCATACCTCATGCTTCTATACGGTACATAATTTATTTATTTTTATGACATCAGATCATGTATATGAAAATTGTCATCAACAAGTTACACGTGCAGAACATTGTACCAGCAAGATTATTCAAGGACGAATCTTCTCCAACACCGGTAAAATGATGAAGGGAGATTTATGAAAAATAAATATATTATTTTTTATATATTCTCCATATAAGTAAAAAAGTAAGATTTACAAGAAGTTAGTGGGTAGCTTAGCAACAAGCTAGGCTTCACCTTTTTGAATAGCGAGTCCAAGTCTATGGAAAAGAAAACTACCAATTCTAACATTGGCAGCTTGACTAGATAAACAATTCTTCAATCACTTGAGAAAGGTTATAGTACCTTCACCTAGTTCACCTAAAGTCGAGAAAGCTAGAATGCCAAAACCATATTCGTAGGCTAGGCATTTATCTAGATACTTATTGTGTTTACGAGTTACCGCGTTAGAGATAGCTTGACCGGGTGTAAAAGTACGAAGTCCACCACTTGTGAAGGGTGAAACCCCTGTGTCATCGAAGCGTACATCCTGCCATTTTCCCAACTATAGACAAGAATATATACGGGCCTCAAAGCATTATCTCTGTCTGATAAGAACCCCAATGCTACTTCTTTTCTGGCATGCACACTTGCTTTGAAACATATGTCCGTTATTACGTCTCTTACCAAGTCATATCGATATTTGAGTTCTAATCACTTCCATAGTGCAAGGCATGATCTCCAAAAACATCCATTTCTCTATTACAACTTGGGCAAAAACTCTCTGCGTCGAAGACTGGGATACCTAACCTGTAACCAAGGACTGAGATAAACTGTCTTGGTCCAATATATTGGTTCAGCCCATTAATGGGTGCATCAAGAAGGTAATCTTGAATGTGTTTAGTTTTGTTGCATTGCCAAAGAATTAAATCACGTCATGACATGTTGAACTTGGTGAGTATCTCATTCTTTACCACGTCAAAGTATTTTGCTACCAGTGAACTCATAGGGTGGGGTGCAGCTTCATCGATATTGAAAGTGGAGGGTGTTAATCCACAGACCTGAGTGTAATTCTGAATAACATATTGAAATGTATTATTATTATTATTACAAAGAGAAATTCTATTGGATGAAAAAATTTATTTACACTGAACCAGAAGGAAGCCTAGCCACAAGCTGGGCTCCCACTCCCTTTTGGATAGCTAACCCTAGTCTGAAGAAAAGAGAGTTGTCGATTTTGTGATTGTAATCAAAGCTAGCTATACAGTTCTGCAACCTCTTTACAAAAATTATCTCGTCCTCTCCTAGTTCGCCTAGGGTTGTTAAGGCCAACACACCAAGTCCGTATCCGTGGGCCTCACACTTGTCCAGGTATTTGGTGCATTTCCGGGTAATAGCGTTCGATATAGCTTGACCGGGTGAAAATGCGACTCTCCCTCCTCCTCCTGTGAAAGGGGACGCTTCGGTAACGTCAAAATATACATCCATACCGTTCTCCCAATTATATATAAGGATGTCCGCTGGCCGTAGGGAACGCTCATCGTTAGCCAAGAATCCCAGAGGTGCCTCCTTCCGCGCTAACACACCTGCCCTGAAACATATGTCAGCGACCACGTCTCGGACCATGTGATACCTGAACTTAAGCCCCACCTCGCTGGCGCAGTGAAGAGCATGGTCACCAAAAACATCCATCCCTCTTCCACAGCAAGAGTATACGATGTTCTCCAACAAAGAAATACAAAGTCCGTAGGATAAAACGGCCCGGAATTGTCGAGGCTCAATTGATTAGTTGAGCCCAGATATGGGGATCGCTTTGAGAAAATCTTGAGCCTGGTCCATCTTAGTGCATTGCCATAAAATGTTGTCCCGATTAGACAGATTGAACCTGGAGGGGATACTCTTCTTAAAAACGTCGAAGTAGTGGGATGTCAGTGTGCGCATTGGGCTTGGGGTTGCCGCCTTGATTTCGAAAGAAGAAGTAAGCCCACATAATTGGGTAAATTTTGACAACGCCTCCTGGAAACAAGGATGACTATCTGTTGTCTGGAGGGATCCAAGGATCAAGTTATGTAGCTGGAGTGTCTAAGTGTAAGAGGCTAGGTAGCAGAAATGGGCTGTATCCTCCATGGTGTAAACACCAATCCCACCGTCCTTCATTGGTAAGGTAGCGAGGCGCTGCTGTAGAGGACCGAACCCGGGCCCATCTCCCGTTACCAAATGTCTAAGGAACTGATGTAAAGTATGTTCATAATGGGCTGTAGGTGACTGGAGGGCCTGAGGCTTAATGGTCCTCATAGTGAAGTATAACTTGGATACTCCAGCACAGTTACGAAGGAGAAGAAGCTCACAATGTGGATCTTGTAGGGACTTCAGGGTCTCCATAAGCTGAAGAGCCTTCTCAACCCTGCACTGCACGAAGTCACTGTGAAATTTGATGTCCAAGCTAACTGGGCCACCTAGCAACTTCACCCCAACCTTGGGTCTTCCTATGTTTGCTGGGAAGGTCCCCTTCTCCAAGCTTCTGGGGTCAGTTTGTGGCCAGAAAACCTCAGTTTTGGAGATGTTGAGGAATAACCCTCTCTTGCTACCTTCAGACTCAATGATGTTGAGAGACCTGGCCAACTCCAAGGTGTCACTATCTATGGTTCCATCATCCAGATACCATGCCTGCATATATAAGTTGCATTCTAAAGAAATTTTGGAAATAAGGGGATGGAGGGTTAAGGAAAAGAGCAAAAGTCCCAAAGGGTCACCTTGCTGGACCCCTGTCGCAGACTGAAGGGTGGAATCATTAAAATATAACTTGGAGGGTTGAGCATAGCAGAACTCAACCCATCTTGAGATGC
Organism: Papaver californicum; assembly: GCA_023531435.1. Lineage (NCBI taxonomy): Eukaryota > Viridiplantae > Streptophyta > Magnoliopsida > Ranunculales > Papaveraceae > Papaver > Papaver californicum. Next base: position 21,802,226 of record JAJJMC010031210.1, read on the forward strand.
TGGGGCACGTGACCTTAACTTCATTTACCATGGATGACCTGTTGACCAAGTTAAAAACATTTCTGAAGTCTATGAGAAGCATACACTTGGTGAGTGATGTACCTTGCAACTCCAAGAGTCTGTTGGAAGCATGAAGGATTGCTTCCCCTCCACATGGAACTTCAACTCCCAGCTGGAAATCCCCAAGATACTCTACCATGTATTTGCAAACAGCTGAGTCTTCCAATTTAGATCATAATCTCCTCCAGATGGTCCCTACAGCTATGGGCCTGAGCCCCCCCACCATGTTTGAGCAGGGGATTAAGGGGGGCACTAGAAATGTACTCCCCTAAATCAACTGGACACTTCCATTCCAACCAAAGATTGACTACTGTGATGGAGGTGAGCAGTTCATCTGCTACATCTGAGGCAAGGCCACAAAGTGCATAAAGAATGTATTGTGCCCTGAGGCCATCCCTTCCACATGAAGTACCTTTGGGGAATCCCTTAATAGCACTTAACACAGCACTTCTATCCACTTTGAGTGCATCAACCTGCACAGGGACATATGGAATTCTAGGTGGGGATGCACTGGGATGTTTCTGCTTAGCTCTAAAAGTGTGTCTTATGTGTTAGGAGCCACTCCACTGGAGCATAAGACTTTGATGGCGGCTGTGTACTTGCCATAACTCAACTTCTTCTTGCAAGCTTCTAGGTTGAAGCCACAAGTCTTTTTTTTGTTAGGTGTGCTCTTCTGAAGCTTCAGCTGCTCAAGTAGGGTATGCACCGAATTGAGGCATCCACTAGCATTCCACTGGAGAATGGCCTGAGTTATCTTGCTGGATTGTAACCTCCTCCTGGTGCCTGACCTTTCCTCCATTGAGCTTTTGGGGGCATATAGGCTCAAGGTACAGACTGGAAGGAGGAGGTGTATACATCCATCAAGCTCATGTGGGCTGGCTATAACTTTATTTAGAGCGGCCTTTAGAGTTCTGGAAAAACTTAGCCTACATGAGATTAGGATGCTAGCAACAATTATGATGTTCTCCTTGAAGGCATGGTTGAGCAGCTCCACTGACAATCCTGAAGGTGCATCAAGCTCCCCAACATCCGGTGGTTCTGTTGAGACTGCAGAAGGTTTGTCCAGCCCATACACCAAGAAGTCAGCTGTGACACCATTGTATGGCTTAGGTATAAAACACCCCTCATGCATCCTACAAGGCCTCCTCCAGGAATAGATGTTCATCCACAGAGTGCATAGCCACATCCGAAGACTGCCCAGGACAAGCTCCCATGCGCATAATATACCTGAGTCTGAACCAGTTCTGTCTCTGCAAAGTGCCTTGGCCTCCTTTGTAAAAAGGTGTTTATCGTGGAGGTGCCTGAGGAAACCTGACCTACTCAACCCCCTCCCCCTACTCTATTGGTGCAGCCATCAAAATCCCTAAAGGGGCAATGAAACCAACCATCTTGTTGTGAAACACCCCCACTACATTCAAATGTATGGGTTGGAGTTGATCTTGTTCTAGGCATACCAAGTAGGGGAAACACTAAATGGGTATTAACTGAAATGGGCCAAACACCAGAGTCACCAAGTAGGGGAAGCACTAAATGGGTTGAACTGGTGGTAGAGCCCAACCCAACGTCGCTGCGCTGTTGATGGAGCTGGGGAGTTACACGGAATGGAAACGAGAGCTTCTCACCGGAGAAGACAAGTTCTTCCCCAAATTCCACCACAAATCACCGATCAATAGTAAGGAGATAACCTGAATTGAAACTAACCAGGAGTCTTTGTGCTTCTAAAAGAGCTGAGACTATCACGAAATAGAGCCGAGATTACTCCATTGTGCAGGTAAGTAATTCCCCAAGTTTCACCCAAAATCACCGAGCAGAGGGTGGATAAGATGAAATACACAGAATTGAGCCTAACCCAATGTCCTTGAGGTGCTGAAGGAGCTAAGGATATCACAAATTGAACTCAAGAACTACCCAACTGTGATGGAGAGTTCTTCCCCAAATCAACTGTGAATGTGTGTTCTTCCCCAAATTTCCCCAAATTTCACACAAGATTACCAAGCAAAAGGTAGAAGTGATGAAATTACCTGGATTGAGACTAACCCAAAGTCTCTGAACCTCTTCTAAGTGATGATTTGTGCAAACATAATCAAGTTCAAAAGATGCCCTAAAACCTAAAACTAGAGATGATGCTGATGTTGTATGTACAAAATGGGATACTTAAGCTAAATGGTTACCGAGAAGAAAAGAGAGAGGATATGTAGCCATCGTACCTGGGAAGTTCACTGAATGTGGTCGAAAATTTCTCACCTGAGATGGCGTGTTCTTCCCCAATTTTCTCCACAAATTGCCAACCCCCGTTTATTATTATTATTATTGGATAAAGAGTTACAAGAAACTAGTTGGAAGCCTAACAAGTTAAGCTCCAACAACGAACTACCAGCGAGCCTCATGAGAAACCAGCCAAATAAGCCGAAGCGGATATGGGGGTTGATTATGTCGCAAGGAGGGCAACCTAACTCTACTTTCCATGTCAAATTTTATAGTATTGCGTCATCGGGGACTCGAACCTAGGACCTCCTGGAGTACGTCAAAAGTTTGAAGAACGGGGATGACCAGCTGAGCTAGATATCCGTTATTTATTATTATTATTATTATTATTATTAGTAGTAGTAGTAGTAGTAGTAGTAGTAGTAGTAGTAGTAGTGCGCATATGGGGACTGATTATGTCGCAATGGGCGCAAGTTAACACTACCTCCCATGTCACATTTTGCATTGCGCCATCCGGGATTCGAACCTGGGACCTCCTGGAGCGCATTAAACCTGTGAGGACGGGACGACCAGCTGAGCTAGCTACCCGTTGTTATTATTATTATTATTTATATTTTTTTACTCACCTAATTGCAGACATGTACCACAGTAATTGAACAAGTTGTCGTGCTAGGCTACTAGCGAGCCTCATGAGGAACCAGCCAAGGGAGCCGAAAGCGGATAGGGAGGCTGATATTTAAGCATAAAAATGTTCATTTTCGGATGTATTTATTAGGATAATTTTATGATAGTCTAGAAGTTTATTTTAAGAATTTGAATAAGTTACGAAAGTTTATCAAAGATAGTAGATACCTTGGCAAATAAGTTTTTTATATTTTTGTTAAGTTTAGAGTTTGTTTAGGAGATGTTACCTATATAAGGAGTTCTAAAAATGAAATTTGGGACAACTTTTGATTAAAAATTTATTTTCTTTCATTAAACGTTGATCAATTCATTGATTTTTATTTTATTCATAGTCGGTTCGTCCGAAGTCTAAATAATTATCTTTTATCTATACTCGGGTATTCCTAG